>CAUYON010016046.1:0-30477 GCA_963573935.1 Arctocebus calabarensis | reverse complement strand
GCAGTGCAGAAGCTTTTTAGTTTCATCAGATCCCAGTAGTGTATTTTTGATACTGCTTCCATTGCTTTGGGGGTCCTCCTCATGAAGTATTCGCCCAGGCCAATACTTTCAAGAGTGTTCCCCGCACTTCCTTCTAGAATTTTTATAGTTTCATGTCTTATGTTTAAATCTTTAATCCAGTGTGAGTCTATCTTCATTAATGGTGAAAGGTATGGGTTCGTGTTTTCATATTAATACTTTGAATTCATCACCTGATATTTTTTTTGAGCAAAATAATAGCTAGCCAAGTTCCTTGTTATAGTCTCTATGGCTCTAAGTTTGGGATATTTAGAAATGGATCAGTGTGTTTGTGGGTGGGGACTGTGGTAAGGTGAAGCCCTTTCTTCTTCCTAGCCATGAAATCAGCTCTTTCAAAAGACAAGCCAAGGTCAATCAGTCCTCATTTTAATACAAAACCATCACTTTTATAGTTATAAATTCCTCTGAAACTGGCATTAAGAATTCCTTATTTATAGTTTTTGTACTTTTTACAAACTGTAAAAAGTTTCAAGAATATTTTTTGCCAAATAATGGTTTTTTTTAAACATTTTTGAACTAATGAATTATATTTCAAAATCCTTTGGTTGGGGTAGGATTTTAAAAATGGCCATGTGAGAATGTTGGTGTTTTATCTCCCCACAAAAGACAGAAATAAAACTGGATACAATTATTAAAAATAACCATTCATAGTCTCTAGAAATTGGCCAAGCAAAATACTGTTGAGAGACATTTGTTCAACAAAATCTCCATAAATCTCAGTTAAAAAATAAAATCTGCTTACTTTCATTCGCTCCTGTTTCTCAGCCCAATTCAATGACTCCAAAGTTTTACTCTGGGTGGGCAGGCAGTCAGTGCGAACTGGCAGCTCTGCTGCCCTGCTGGAGGGAACTGATATTATAACTTGGAAAAGCCCATACCCAAGGAGGACACTGTTTAATACGAGGAGATTACAGCGGGAAACAGCAGGGAAGATTAATATCTCTAGAGGATACGAGTCAGTCTGTCCAACCAACCAGAAATTTAACAGAAAAATTTGGACAGAGAGCCTTTAATATGACAATTATGGTAGTCCAGGAGGCAATAGATAAGCACTTATTTGTATTCAGTCAGAGAAACCATAGTAGGCCCCATAAGCTAGTACTCTTGTTAAATGTGGGAAAGACTTACAAATTCCCTGAATTTTGAAAGCATTTCTCAATCACATGCAGATCCAATGGTAAAAGGGTGAAAAGCTGCCTGGCTCAATGTTTTTAAACATAACCTTTGACCAACTATTGGTTGACTGCTAAGCTGTGCTGACTGAGGAATAACCTCCACAAAGCCAGACCAAAAAAACAAAAAACAAAGCAAAAGAGGAAAGGAAAGGAAATAAAAACTGAGCAGTGAAACCGAAATCCATACACTTTGTGGTAAAAAAATAAAACAAAACAAAAAAGGCTCTACAGACAAGTCACTAAACAAATAAACAAAAAACCCAAACAGCAGCAACAACTCCTTTTTTTTTTTTTTTTTTTGTTGGAGAGCCTCAAGCGGTTGCCCTGGGTAGCGTGCGGTGGCATCACAGCTCACAGCAAATTCCAATTCCTGTGCTCAAGCGAGTCTCTTGCCTCCACCTCCAAGTACCTGGGACTACAGGCGCCCGCCACAACGCCCGGCCTTTTTTTGGTTGCAGCCGTCATTGTTGTTTGGCAGGCCCAGGCTGGATTCGAACTCGCCAGCTCAGGTGTACGTGGCTGGCGCCTTATCCCATTGAGCCACAGGCACCGAGCCCAACAACTCTTTACATAGTAGAGGATTCATAATTCAGAGTTGTCATCATATATTATGTAAATTTTTTAGCATTTTATATTCAACACAAATCCTATTTCAACAAGAAGAAGAAGAAGAAGAAGAAGAAGAAGAAGAAGAAGAAACAAGAAAATGTCCTCCATGCACAGGAAAAAAACAAAAAACAAAACCAGGCAATGGAAATATATTTTGAGGGGACTATGATTTTGAAATAAGCTGATGAAAACGTTAAAACAGTTATTATAAATATATCAAAAGAACTAAAGAAGACCATATCTAAAAAATGATAACTTTGTGAGGGAATACGTATGTTAATTAGTTAGACGTGGCCATTCCATAATGTATATGTATTTCCAAACATCATATTGTACATAGTAAATACACACAATTATATCTGTCATTAAAAAGTCACTGGAGGAAAGTATTATGACAAAGACTCATCCAATTGAGAATGCCAACAAAGAGAAATTACCAAATGAAACTGATTCGAAATTCTGGAGTTGAAAACTATAATAACTGAAGTAAAGGATTCACTAGAGGTACACATGATGGACTTGACCTGGTAGAAGAAGATTCAACAAACATATTGATAGATCTCTAAAAATTATTGAACCTGAAAATCATTTTATCCTCAAGATTGTTACTTAAAGGTTTGTTTTTAAGGTTTTTTAAAAAGTTATTCCTACCTTTCATTGTCTTCCTTTTCACTCACTATATTAAAAATATATATTCTTTTTCTCCTTAGCCATGAATCCCAGCCTTGGCCCATGCTAATGTGTTCTAACGTATTCATTTATTATTTCCTTTGGACATAGAAGCAATTAGAAGAAAATGATTTTCTGTCTCATGCATCCTTTCTCTGCACTGTCCTGTTTCACTGGATGAAAATCCTTACTTTCGTCTTGTTATAACCACTTCAATTCTCTATGAAATTTTCTCCATTCTTTTCTCTGCAAGGACCCCATCTTTCCAATTATTTCATTTCCACTGTATCATTCATCTCTCCGTTTTCCTAAATTATTTCCACAAATATGTAAACAGTCCACACATCTCCCATCTCAAAGAATGACAAAAAAGCCTCAAAGAAGCTTTCATAAAACTCAGATCTCTGTCCAGTAATCTCTGATTTCTTTTCGAATTTATAACAAGATCAATCACTCCAATGTATTATCTAAAACTCTTGCCTTAATTCTTTTTCTCATGCCAATCACTACAATGAAATTTTTCTTGCAAAGATCACTAATGTTGTCAATCTAATCAAATTCATTGGTCAAAATCCAATACTCAGCGAAATTTAACATGAATCATTAATCCTTCCATTTTAAAATACTTGCTTCACATCATTTATGGCCCAGCTCAATCGCCTTCCTGATTTTTCTTCTATCTCAAAGGCTTCACCATCTCAGTCTTCTGTTGGCTTCTCCTAATTTCTCTGACTTTTAAATATAAGTTTATCTGAATATCGGGTATGTAGTCATTTACTTATGAGCACAGAGTTTTCATAGAACTAGTGATGGCTTTTAGTTAGAGTAACATTTTATTACCTCTTATCTAGTTTATTTTAAACTTGGGGCTGAAAATGTTAAATGGAAAATTTCAGAAATAAATAATTCAAATCATAAGTTTAAATTAAAAAGCAACAATTATTTTCCGATTTTCTGAGGAGTATTTATTCTAATTTGGATCCACACATTTTCCCTTTCCTTTTTCTGCTTCTCTTTCTGAACAATTTTATGAGATTATGCCCTATAAAATATTTGCAATAGGTCAAAATAGATGCAACCATATTTATAAGAAAAGGACAAGTTAAGAAATAACTTTGACATCAGTTTTGTGACCAATTTTATTTTTGAAAGATGGCTACAATGCTATTCCCATCTCACTTGCTCATCTGCAATGTAATTTTGCCCCTATCCCATTAAGACTTAAAGTCAAATTTCCTTCATCTTAAAACCCTATACCTTGTCTTAGTGACTTGTTTATGTCTATACAATACTAGCAGAAGCGACACTGCTTGATATTAGAGGGTTCTGTCTTGGCATCTTGGAATGTACTTTCTCTGGACAGTATCTTGGAAGCAAATTGACATTTTGTGTGAAGTTCAGTTCATGTGAAGAAGCCACACCTCAGTGCTCTAGGTGACAGGCCCTTCTCAGCCCAAGCAATCAGTCTAGGCATCAGACATGTGAGTGACTTCTCCAGATTTCAAATCTCAGATATTTGAATCCTAATCCATTTAAATCCTTTCACCTGAGGCTCAAATGTTGTGGCACAGACACCAGCCATCACTGAAGTGCCCTGTCTGAATTCCTAACAGCATTGCTGAGTACAATAAAATGAGTGTTTATGCTAATAAGTTTCTTACACAGAGACCTTTGGAAAATGGTGAATTCCAAGTCTAGGGAAGGGAAAGTAAAGTAATTCTCAAAGTATTTGTTCTTACAAAAAAGTAAGATAAGGTTAAAATGCGAACTGTAACATTCAGATATATAGAGAACCACCTTGTAGAAGTCACTACCAGCACAATTTGGAACAGATTTATGGATACCAAAGAAGAATTACTGAAATTGCTTGTAACATTTGCATATTGAAGGTCCTCATTCCCAAATGTTGTGAAAAGACTTTCTAGCCCGTATATTTTTATGAGTGTATTTTGAAATAATTTTAGATTCACCTAGAAGTTGTAAAAGTAGTATAAAGAATGCTTACGCACACTTTGCACAGCTCCTCCAATAGTAGCATCTCCTTTAACTGGAGTGCAATAATTGATAGGAAATGGACATTGGTGTTCTACCACTGACCCAACTGGCAACCTTATTGGATTTCATTGCTTTTTTTTCCCAATAAGTTGCTTATGTCTGAGTGGGGTGTGTGCACACTCATGTGTGGTTGTGTATGTGTGAATGCTGTATTAATTTTACCATATTATATATTCATATCATCACCACAATTGGCCATATGCAGAAGTTTTCCATCACCCCCAAAAAGGTTCCTTGTGCTGTCTTTTTTGGTCCCTATATCTCCCACCGCTCTTTGCTAGCAATCACTGATTTGTTCTGCATAGCTATAATTTTATCATTTTGAGAATGTTATGTGAATGAGATGGTACATTAGTCATCTTTTGAGGCTGAGTTTTTTTTTTTTTTCACTCTGGGTATTGTCGTTCAGCTCTTGTTGTATGTATCAATAGTTTATTCTTTTAGATTGCTGAGGATTCCATTGTATGGATGTAATATGTTTGGTTATCTTTTCATTTATCTAAGGACATTTGGGTTGTTCCTACTTTTTGACCATTATACATGAGGCCTTTATAAACATATATGTGCAATTTTTGTGTGAACAGAATTTTTTTTTTTTTTTTTTGAGACCGAGTCTCACCATGTTGCCCTCAGTAGAGTGCTATGGCATTACAGCTCACAGCAAACTCAAGCTTTTGAGCTTAAGCTGTTTTGCCTCAGCCTCCCAAGTAGCTGACTACAGGCACCCACCACAATGCCCGGCTGTTTTTTTGTTGTAGTTGTATTGTTGTCTTTTGCAGGCCAAGGCCAGGTTTGAACCTGCCAGCCCCGGTGTACGTGGCTGGCACCCTAACCACTGAGCTACGGGCGCTGAGCCTGAACATGAATTTTTTATGTTTCTACATCTGCAAACTTTTTCTCAGTGGGTTATATGGTAAATGTTTTAAGCGTGTGAGCCATATCGTCTCTGTCAAACTACTCAACTCTGCTGTTGTACTATAAAAAATAACTTTGATATAACCTTAAGAAAAGGTGTGGTTCATGTCAGATAAAATTTTATATAACAAAACAGATAACTACACACAGATTGTAGTTTGGGATTTCCTGACTTAAGATCAATACAGGAGTGAGGTTACTGGGTTGTAGGAAATGTGTGTGTTGAACTTTATAGGGAACTGACTGTTTTCCACAGTGGCTATGCCATTTTATATGTCCACCAGCAATGTATGAGAGAGCCATTGTTTTGCGTTTGCATCTGCATGTGCTATTACCTATAGTTTTTATTTTATTTCATTTTACTTTATTTCAGCATTTTAAATAGGTATTTAGTGGTACCTTATTGTGATTTTAGTTTGTATTTTTCAAACAGCTGATAAATTCGAACATCTTTTCATGCTTATTTTCCATCTGTATATATTTTTTATTAATGAATTCATTCAAGTGTTTGGCCCATTTTTAATTGGATGGTTTTACCTGTGTTTAGAGTACTCATTATATATTCTGTAAAGAAGTCCTTTGTCAAATATATTATGAACACAATTCTTTTCCCAGAATACTTTCCCATCTTTTCATTTTTCTATCTTTTTTTCCTATCTTTTCATTTTCATGGTGTGTCTTTTTATTTTTTCATAGAGTATCATTTTTTTTTTTGATAGAGTCCTGTGGCACCACAGCTCATAGCAACCTCCAATTCCTGGGCTCAAGCGAGTCTCCTGTCTCTGCCTCCCAAGTAGCTGGGACTACAGGCGCCCGCCACAACACCCGGTCATTTTTTGATTGCAGTCGTTATTGTTGTTTTTGGCAGGCCCAGGCTGGATTCGAACCTGCCAGCTCTGTTGTACGCGGCTGGCGCCGTAGCCTGTTGACCCACAGGCGCCAAGCCTAATTTTTTTTTTTATATGGAACATTCTCTGGTGTCATGTCTACAAGAACATTTCTATATCAGAAAGATTTTCTCTTCTCAGATTTTTATTGTTTTATGTTTTACATTTATATTAAGATATATTTATAGTGACTTCTTGTGAAAGATGTTGGATTAAATAAAAATAAATTTTTTGACCAAGGATTTCCAAGTACTCAACATAATTTATTGAAAAGAATCTTTTCTTCATCAAATTTGTTTTGATTCTTTGTAAAAATGTCAATTGAGCATATTTGTGCAGGTCTTTTTCTGGATTCTTTATATTCTATTGATTTACCTGTTAATCTCTCCATCAAAATCATGCTGTCTTAAATATGGTAGTTATACAGGAGGCCTTAAGTTTGAGTTGTATTATTCTTTTAACTTTGTTATTTTTAAAAATTATTTCAGCTGTTTTAATTCCTTTGATTTTTGATTTTATTTTTTTGATCCAGATTGTCTATGTGTACAAAGAATTCTGCTGGAGTTTTAATAGGAATTGTGTTCAAACCTATATTATTATGATAAATATTGATCTTACTATATTGAGTCTTCTATTTTCAGAACATGATATAGTTACTTATTTAGATCTTCCTGGATATTTCTAAGGGAAATACACTTACGTTCATATTGGTACAAATAAAAATTAGAAAAAATATTATTAACCATCAAAGCAAAATAATTTGATTCATAGACAAAGTATAGATATTCCAAAATTCATGTCTTTTCTTGTCATTTGGTTCTCATAAAAGGCTCTTCCACTTTGGGAAACCGAGATTTCTGCATTCTAGGTAACCCTGTATTTCCTTCTGGTGCCCATTCCTGCTATCTGTCCAGTTAATAGTTCCTTCTGTTTGTAAAATAATTCTCTAAGAAGCTGGGTCTCATCCAAATGCCATTTATTTTAGAGCAAACTGAATGCTGAAAGGGCAGATGATGAACATTATCCTATGTCCAGGTAGTTGGGTGGGGGGAGAGTAGAAAGTAAGACTAGAAGTAACTTCAAGGAAAGGGATGGAAGTTTTCCATCTTAGAATAGTTTTGGAGAGGTAAATACAGAATATTTAGTGATAACTTCCAGGTATTTGCAGGTTCCATCTCTCAGCTTCAAGGGAGGCATTAACGCTTTTATCTTCATTTTCAATCTCCCTCCAAGCTCTGTCCTTGTGAGCATTTTTTTCCCCAAATGGAATCTTCCCTCTTACACTTCACTTCACTGATACATTCGATTCCTTCCTTTCCCCCTGATAGAAGGGGATCAGGAGGGCAGAGAGACCAGCCTTGTTCCCTAAACTTCGAGAAATGTCCTCCTCATACCCACCTTTTCTTACCCACAAAAACATAATATCCCTGACTTATGTGGGAAGGTGTATACTGCCACCTAAACGGGTCATTTCATTCCCCAAAGAGGGGACAGGACACCCTCTGCTTTTTTGCAACATCTCATCGCCTTTTTTCGCCTCATCTTTGCTTTTATCTTATCCTATACTTCAGATTTCTATTTTGTGTTGAACTTACTGCTTTTTTTTTTGTATTGAAAAGATGACATTGCCCCCAGAGCCAAAAATAAATGGGAATAGAAAAAGTAAAAGGCTTATTCTTAGTAAAGCATCACAAGAGTGGAGAAGCATGAATCCTATGTATTCAATCTTGATTTGAGGACAATTAAAGACAATTAATGACACGATGCGGGGTGGGGAAAGGGGAGAGCAGAGAGAGAGGAAAAGAGAGAGAGGAGTGGGTGAAAGGAAAAGCAGAGAGAGGGAAGGAGGGAGGGGAGTGGGGTCTCAGCATGTGGCACATCTTGTACTCTCAATGAATCTCCACCAATAAAAATAAATAAATAAATAAAACACACACACACACACAAAGAGAAAAAGAAAGAAAAAGAAAGCAAGGCTTTTCAAAAAATAAAGGCTATTTATGATTTAATAAAAAACAATTAAAAAAAATAAGGGCTCTGTCTATAATCTTTGCTGGCTCTTCTAGACCTTAACCCTGTCAAGACTGTGATCCCTCTGGCTCATCCCTCTCTATTCACTGAATGATTTAGCCAGACAATGATGGGGGCATTTATTTATTGAAAACTTACTCCCCTGTTAACTATCCTTCCTCTGTGCATGATATGTGAGTCCATGAAAATTTTGAAGGAGGCTCAAAACTATTTTCACAGGAGTACAGAAAAATTTCTCCATGTGAAACATGGTTTATGTTTGCTTGGATTATGTAACTATTCCTGTTTATTTTCTGCATATTCATGAGATTTCTCTTGGGAAACAACACAAATAAATATTCTTCTTTAAAGAATATGTAGCTTATTCTACAGAGAAGGAGGGAGGGGATGAGGGAAAGGGAAGAAAAAGGAAAAGAAAAGAAAATAGTGACTAATTCTCACATAAATTGGATTTAATTTTGACCGGAGTACATTATTTGAACAATAATGTTTAATTTGACTTGTTAATATGTTGTTTAGGATTTTGTATCCACATATACAAATGAAATATGTTGTAGTTTCCCTTTATAATAATATATTTTTTCCAATTTTAATATCAGGTATACCCAGATGAAGTAGAATGATTTTGAAGTATTTCTTCTTTTTCTACTGTATACAAGATTTGGCATGATCTGTGTTTTGAAATTATCTTCTATTTTTATTTATAAAAATAAATATTGTCTATTTTTGAGACTTTGGAGAAAAAAGCTAACTGACAACTCCACACTGAACCTCAGAGTCAAAGCATTCCATGATAGACATACTTTTATCTGACAATGTGAATGTTACTTTTTTTGCATTACTATTATTATTGCTTAATATTTTGTTACCACAATCATCTGATTTCTTTTCCAAATGTATTTATCTTTGTTCATTCTTTACAAGATTTTTGTTTCTAGTCCTTATTTTAAACATCATTATTGTTATTAAATTTTTAGCCTCTTTAATTTTGTGAAGGCAAAAAGTGGAAACCAAATAAACGCATGTACATGTATAGAGAAAACTTAAAAAAAATATGTAGCTTATATTTCAAAGTTATCATCAATGCATTTCATTAACTTATTTAACTCATTACCCTTTTGCCATTAGTGATTGCAAAACTGAGAATTATCTATAATCCAGAGCACAAAAGTATTTAAGAAGGTCATTGCTATAGAAACTGCTATGGCATATTTGAAATCAAATCAGGTGCAAAAGTCTTTTGAAGCATTTCGAAAAAGATAGTATAATAGAACAATTTGAAAATCAAGGTAGAGTATAATAGTCTCTTTTTATACTGTGGATCTCTTTGATCTAGATTTAAGTGGGTGAAGAGGAGATTACTTATTTTACTTATCTATTCAATTCCTTTCGCTTTTCTTTGTCTATCATAAGTAGTTCTATCAGAAATTTGAGCCATGTATCTCCGCTGCTAGTCCCACTAGGATATTATTACACGGGTGAGTTTTTTATATCATTATTCATTTTTCTCATTACAAAAGTAATTCCATTTTCTTTGAAGAAAATTTAAAATGAACAAAGAAACAGAAAACAGAAAAGCAAAATCTCATCCCAAACAAAAACAACCACAAGATATAATTATAACTAGATTTTGATGAATATAAAATGTATATTCATTTAAATGTGCATATATTGTGATGGCAAAATATAAAAATAATTTAGAATTGATGTTGCCTCCACAGAAATGCTATATCCTGTGTGAGTATGCTATATTCCAGAAATGGAATATTCTGTGTATCTCTGTGTGAGATAATAAAATAAATAAATTTGAATACATAAATATATAATATGATAAACAAAGAAATAAAAATTAATAATGTATAGAAAGATAAATATTAAATATATTTTATAAACAATATATAATATATAATTATAATATATTATATATTTATAATATATGGGTATTTTTATATATGTAATTACATTTTTATGTAATTGTCTTTGTTTAATTACCTTTTAGAGGAATAAGAGATAATATTTAGCATACTATTTAAATATAATGATAATGAAGATAATGATAAAATAATGACTCACAATTCAAAATATTCACAATTGAAAATATTCACATTTATTGTTTTATAAATTATTAAATGCATAAAAAAGGCATGACCTAAAGCCACATTTGAGAGGGAAACTATTCAATTTTGTCTTCAATTTACCTTGTCCCCCGCACAGAAGCCTGCATCAGTAGAAATATGGTGACTAAAAGAAGCATATCCTAATAGTATGTAAATAAATATATGAATACTGCTTCCATTATAAGTTATAGAAGTTGATCCAATTTCATTGCCCTACAGCAATGCTGGTTTACTGATTTTCTTTGATAAATGTCAAGGTTCATAGAGTTGTACAATATCATTAAAAATTCCTTTCTAGCTTTTCAAAATAATTATTTAAATTGTTCATTCAAATTACTTCATTTTTTGAATTGAAATGTATTTGTGAAATTTTGTGTAGTCACAAGACTGAACTGGGTCCAAAAGTAACACAAAATACTACTTTTTATTTAAAAATATTTCTTGTAAACAGTACAGTTTTCCTCAGCTAGTTGGATGCAAATGAAGTGCGGGTCACAATAACTTTGTCTTCCACCCCACAATCACTTCACCTAACCACATTACCTTCTCTACAAAAACCAACCAATGAGCATGACCTAAAAATTGTACCTTCATATTAATTTGAAAAAATAAAAATATACTCAAAAAAAAAAAAAAGAAGAGGAAAGAAAACCAATCAATGCTTGGGTCTTAGCCTCTCCACTATATTTTCTTGCTTAGAATAACAAACCTTGACAATAATTTTGTTCATCAATGCAAAGATTCTAGCACATTCTAAGTGTTTGAACTTTGTTCAGCTAAGAATGGTAGAAGTCCATTTTACCTTAAAGATGCAATATATTCTAACCAAGGAAATTATTTCCCTTTGCTAGAACAATATCACTCCAGCCTCCCCAGGAAATGGAAGAACAGACGTTGCTCCTAGAGTTCTCTTTTCACTGACGGTTGTGGCTGAACCATTATGGTAAATGTGTCTTAACACTGACAAGCTAGTGTATTAACTTATTTTTATTCATCATTTATGTTCATTACTGCACAATTAATTTCTCGTTTGAAGATATCATTTGATAAGATAAAAATTGTTTTCAACTAGTTTATTAATAGACTGAACTTGAAAAAATTATTTAAATAAAGAGAAAAGTCAACTTTCAAAAACCCGTAGTTACATTCTATTTAACACTTATTTATTATTTAATTATTCATACATAAAATACAAACATTAAGTTATTTTAAAAATTTTGTTATTTTATTAACTTCAACACCTTTTATTTTGATCTTCTTTACTAGTTATATAATTTTTTGTGTCATAAAGTATTATTATCTTAAAATTTAGAAAATTCAAAATGTAAAGCATATTTCATAGTCTTGTCATAAAAGAGTCATTTCTCTGTGTTATTTTATTTCCTATTATCAAAATTTTTCATTTGAAGAAAAAATGCCATAAAACATTCGAACTGGTGAGCTGAAGAATTCAGGTTAATTTTTTTTTCATTTTTAGCTTGTTAAATATACATCTAAGTTTAAATATTGGTTTTGTTGTTATTGTTGAGGCAGAGTCTTACTATGTTGTCCTGGGTAGAGAGCTATGGTGTCACAGCTCACAGCAACCTCAAACTCTTAGGCTTAAGCGATTATCTTACCTCAGCCTCCCAAGTAGCTGGGACTACAGGTGCCCGCCACAGCACCTGGCTATTTTTTGTTACAGTTGTCATTGTTGTTTTTAGCTGGCCCCGGGCTGGGTTTGAACCCACTGCCCTCGGTTTAAGTGGCTGGCACAGTAACCACTGTGCTATGGGTGCTGAGTCTAAGTTTAAATATTGTTTAATGGTCATTTATAAATTCAGTCACTACCCCTGGTCTGTTTTGTATGATAGAATAAAAGTATGTCACCTGTAGTTTAAGGACAGCGCATTGTCAATAATTTTCCTTAAGGTGCATAGTAAATGTACAGATAGTCATTGGTGCTGTTTTGTAATGTATTACATTTCTAATGTATTATTCCTAATCTACTATAAATGTCTACATTTTTGAATGTTTGAATTTTTGAATTTTTCTAATATGGGAAATTATGCTGACTCTTTCAAGTAGGTATTCTAAATAAAGTTTTTTAATAATGAAAAAAATGTGAAACATATTAGCTCACCAGCCTGAAAAACCAAGCAGCAGGCAGCTATTCCACATGATCATCAACTGCCAAGTCCCCACCTGGCCCATCAGTCTCTTTTGACTTTAGTTAAATTAAAAAATATAGACAATAAATCCTGTTTAAAAATGAGTGAAACTGTAAGCCCTATTAATTTTATGCTGGGCCCAAATAGTATGGGATAAGGCAGAGAAGAATAAAATTGTGATGAGTTTAGGGACTTGTAGATAAGTGCTGGTATCACCGCTAAACCCTCTTCCCCCTACCCTTTCCTACCCACCACTGGATATACATATATTTACGACATCTCTTTCATTTTGCCTGGGACCAGGTTTAGCTAGCTATACATTAGGGAAATGTGTCCAGAAATAAATGTAAGAATACCTTAATGATTGCTTTTGTTCTTATTAGTTTGATTTCTTTCATAGGGTTAATTTTTTGTAGTTTTTGGTCCAGATTAATCATTATCTCTGTAATCACTTATTTCCTCTGAAGCATGATAAAGATCATGATTTATTATTTCCTCTGAATCATGATAAACATCTAATGTCAGTGTTTAACAGAAAACACTTTGACAAAACTTTGAATAACTTCATCTAAAGGACCATGGTTGCAATAAGGGAAACTGTTTATTTTCATTTACCATTTAATATCTAATTTTATGATAGTATTAATTCCTCAGATAAATTCTAAACTCACTTTTTTCTTTTATATCTCAGTATACTATACAATATACATAAAACCAGATAGTTTTCACTGCTGCTGTATTTTTTAATTTATAGATAAGTAGTCCAGTGTCAAAGAGGGGTAACCAGTCATTTTGGTACATTTACAATGAATAATTTAGTTCATTTTAAGGTATTTTTGAGAAGACATTAAATTATAACTTGAAACTATTATATCATTTTTATTTGAAATAACATAGAAATCAGAAAAATATCAGACATCAGGTTTGTAAGTTTTGAGTCAATAAAAGTGAGAAGGGAAGCCAGCCACACATGCAGGGTAACAACGCTTGTTTATTCACATCTGGGGTACTCCACTAGCCCTTCCCGACACACTGCACGAAATGATTGCACTGATGTCTGTGCATTATATCCCAGTTTACATGCAAATTCAATGACATCCTCTGTTTTGGCATAATGTTTCATGTCTTTTTTCCATTTTAACTGTATGTTATTTTTATTCAGGTTTTCTTCAGTTATTACACATGGATCTGAAAGTAAAAAAAATTAATGAATCATCTTCCCTTTTTGAACTCACACCATACATACAAATGAAACTATACCATACATACGTGTTTCTCTGTATCTATGTTTATTTTATTATTTTTTCTCTGTATCTATGTTTAATCTCTCTCTATGATCTTCGGTTTCTAAGGTAAAGAGACGATCGTCACTGCATGGATAAGCTCACAGAGTGAATGTGAATCCCAACATGGTCACCAACAAATTACTCTTTCTCACTGTGCCCTCAACTGTAAAATCAGTGAAATAATGTGACCCCACAGAAGTTTTCTCTCTCACAGACATTAGGACACTTCTAGTTTACTGCTATTGCAATGTGACAAGCAATATTTTCATATAATAATATCATATTTAAGCCATTGCCTATCTTTCCATTGAGTTGCTATTGCATTGTAAAAATTCTTACATGATAAGAATTTTAATTTTTGAATATATTATTGACTTCTTTTTGACTGAAGCATTTTGCTTTCAAACCTAACCTTTAGTGATATTAGTATGTCTTTAGAAATCCAAGTCATATTTTAATACATCCTTCAAACGCTAACCTAAATAAACTTCTTAAAATACAACATGTGATTTCTGAAATCCAAAAGGTTTTCAGGGATCTTCGGTACATTTTGGGAATTTTAACATCCAAAAATATATATTATCTGAACTTCTAATACTTCTCCAAATGTATTTTCCAGAATTTATTTAAATTTACTGCTGGAGGGAAATTTTTCATTCATTGCTTTTATACCACATATATATATATGTAGTATTTTACAGGACACTGCCTTTTTCCCTATGATGCTCTGTTTTAATGCACTTTGCTTCTTTAGGTTTGAAAATTGAAAATAAAGTCATGCCTCTGTTGCAGAACTGATTTCATGGCATTAGATAATTATAATCCTCTACTGTTCTTAATTCTCAGAAAACGTAACACTTTTGCTGTAAAACGTGTCTTAGGATTCTGTCTCCCAGTCAATCAAACTTAAGACTCAAAATTTATCTTTGAAACTTAACAATTATTATTTTATGAAATCCAGTTTGGAGATAATCCTGGGCTTTTCATTTTTAGAGGTTATCTTGAGGATTTTCATTTTCCCCTGCAGTCGTGCCACATATTTTTAGATGTAGATAGGATTTTCCATAGCAGTGGACACACAATGAGGGAACAATGGCTAAGGTTTGGTCCACAGTAGCCTTGTTAGGTCGAGCAGAGGAGAAAGAAGCGGCAAGGTGGGCGGCACCTGTGACTCGTTGGGTGCCGGCCCCATATACTGAGGGTGGTGGATTCGAACTCGTCTCCAGCCAAAATGCAACAACAAAAATAGCCGGGCATTGTAGCAGGCGCCTGTAGTCCCAGCTACTCAGGAGGCTGAGGCAGGAGAATCAGCTAAGCCCAGGAGTTGGAGGCTGCTGTGAGCTGTGACGCCAGAGACTCAAAAGAGGGCAACAGAGTGAGATTGTCTCTAAAAAAAAAAAAAAAGAAGAAGAGGCAAGGAAGTGGCTAAGGGAGGAGAGTGGGAAGGGAATTGTAGCTACGAACCAAATTGTGACTAGAAACTGCTCCCTGGTGGGAACCTACACAGTAATAAGTTTCTTGTGAACTTTGACCCTGGGCTCATTACCATCTAATTAGCATAGCATAAGTGGAGCTTTCCTAAGAATTCTGGGGAAGACACATAGCTAGTACCTAAGAATGCTAAATAACTAACCTGTTGTTACGTGCTACATAACTCTAACCTATCAGTCACCACAAAACGTAGGAAATGGCAACCAATCCCGCCAGAAGAAAGGTGGGAAAACTAGTGAGTATATAAAAGGCAGTGTGTGTTCAGACTGCAGCCTCTTTCTCCCCTCAGGGCAACTGAGCCTTTCCTCTTTACTTCTTCATTTTCACTTCAGAGAGCTTCTTTCTTGTTCCTGTAAGACTATGTAGGATTGCTTAATCACAGTACTCATTCTTTTTTCTTTTTTGAGACAGACTCTCACTCTGTTGCTTTGGGTAGTGGGCTGTGGGGAGTCATAGCTCCCGCAACCTCAAACTCCTGGGTTCCAGCACTCTTCTTGCCTCAGCCTCCCGAATAGGTGGGACTAAAGGTATACAGCGACTTGTACTCTGTCGTGACATTGGGAACTGGAAGAGCTGGGAACATCGGGATGGGCCTAATTGTTAGACAGAATACCTGCATCATAGGTCAATGTGAAAGTTAAAAAGTCTGAAAGGAAAGGAGTCCCATCATAGAAGGGAACTGCTGGTATTATCCTATACTTAGGAAATTGCAAACTTTATGAACTTTGGAATATTAAGAATTAATGTAGGAAAAACTTGTCCGATCAGCAGGGCTGGTAGGATGGTAGAAACTTGTGGTAAACATTGGTCAGGTTTTGCTGTTGTTGTTGCCATTATTTTTGTGCCTCCTATTCTTTGCTTTGTATTACTTTAAGTTGGTAGGATATGGGGGCCAGAATTCTGGAAATATGTACATTAGTGACATGAAAATTTTTCTGTGTATTCATTTCAATCCTGGGATGAAAGAAGAGAAGACGAAGGTAAAAATGGGAAAGTGGTGGTTTCTGGAAACTTCTGAAATATCCATTAATTTTGTTCTTCCTTGCTAGAAACTGGTAAAATACAAGTAAGAAAAACAGAGCAAAGACTTAGCAGTGTTAACCAGCTCTTTATTCTACCAGAAACCTTTTGTGTTTTCAAATAGAATTACAGGTAATGATTCATGGTTTCTTGAAACAATACTTGCCAAGCTATTTTTTTGTTTGTTTTTTTGAGAGTCTCACTCTGTCATCCAGGCTGGAGTGCAGTGGCACAATCACAGCTTGAGGCAGCCGCAAATTCCTGAGCTCATGCAATCCTGTAGCCTCAGCCTACTGGTAGTCAGGACTATAGGCACTCAACATGATGCCTGGCTAATTTCTTTTTTCTTTTTTCTGTTTTTATAGAGACAGGATCTTGCTATGTTTTCAATTTTTTCTCAAACTCTTGACCTCAAATGATCCTCCTGCTTTGACCTCCTACATATACTGGTTTGACTGGCATGAGCTGCTGCACCCATCCCCAAACTCTGAAAACTCTGTAGAAAAATGTTAGTAATGTGAAAATGGTTACTGGTGTTAAGTGACTTCCCACATTCCTGTGTGTATAATAAATGGTGGTTATTCTTGAAGATTCATAGTGGCCATTAGCAAATTGAGGTCTTTGAACTTTCCTGTTTTTTTAAAAAGGCTTTGCCTTTGTTTACATAGAAATTTTCCAAGCTCATAACTTTTATATATTAATAGTTGAAAGTCAAATGTTCAACAGAATAACTGTTTGTAAACACAGTTCCATTGAAATAACCCATGAAATTCTGCATTAAGTTGGCAATGGCAAACTTAGTACTCTAATACTCTCAGGATTTAGAATATTAAGAACTTACCTATACATCTTGGTGGCTGTGACCACTTTCCCTTACTACATGTTACATATTTAGAACCCTGAAGTTCAAAGTAGGACTGACATTGGTACTCGACTCTTGACTGTGGAAGGTATGCTTTTAAGAGGAAGGACGTGATGTCTCCATTACTAATAGGTGGAGGAGGCCCACATTTTTCTAAAGGATCTAAACAAAAAACACTTTATTTTAGAAAAATCAATAATTTATTGGAAACTATCTAAATAAAGTTCTTTATGTACTAGTAACTATATCTTATTTATTTTATGAAGGATACATTTTGCATTTCAACCTTGTGCTTTAAAAATGTCTCAAAGTATTGTATACTCAAACAAGGTATACATACTAATATATTTTAATTCTAGAAAAATAAATAACAAAAATTCCAATACTTACTATAACATGTTGGCAAATGGGACCAGCCAAGTTCACCACATGTTATGGAATCTGTGATGTTTCCACTTTTGCTTTCATATCCATCATGGCATTCATAGTCCAATGTGTCATTGACCTTAAACTGTGTACCATTACTTTTGGCTCTGGAATTCTCAAAAACTGGCATATTACAAAATTCTAAAACAAAATAAATTGAATATTTTATTTTTTTGCTATATCATATAGAGTGTCCCACTGTAGGAATAAAATTTACTTATCAGTTAGTACTAATAAATTGAGTTCCATTAAAAATAATCCAACAACCAATAACATTTTGTACTGAAATTTTTAGTTACAATGGAAAAATTCCCTGTATAAGATCTTTCTTATCATTCAAATCATATGAAAAAACATTAATACCATATGGTCAGATCTATTTTTTACTTGTGAGGATATCATTGGCTGTTGTGCATGTTTTAAAACACACTATTATTATGCCATCATGATATTATTTTAAAGATGATAAAACTGTATGAGTTTAAGAGTTAATGTACCTATTTGTGTACCAGATATAATAATAGTAAGTGTATATATGTTAGACAAAAACTATATTTATTGGACATAAGATCCATAAGAATTTATAAAGTGTCCCCTCTACTGTTATTCCAATCTTATAATAGATAATTTATTAGAGATGAGTAAAATAATGGATTGTCATTTACACAACTTCTTCATTACTCAGAGTCTATGATAAGCTCAGAAATGGAAAACAATATAAACAGTATTCTATAACCCCAACATCTCACTGAGTAACTTCGTGATAACTACTTTGTAATTCCATGTGGAGTTTTCTCGCTTAGCTTAATGTCTTGAAATTCATCATGTTATATTATATATCCACTGTTCCATCTATTTTATCATATGGTTAAATAGTTGAATTGTATCACTTAAAATGAAGTGGGTTTACGGTATATAAATTATATGCTAATGTTTCCTAAAAATAAATAGTTTATCGTAAAAATATTTATGAATGTCTAAAGAAGAGAGATAAAAGCATGAAATCTTGAAACTGATTTTCTCTATTACTCAATGTATTTATCCTAATAAGTAAAGTTCAAGTTGTTTTGGAGAAGCTTAGGTGTCAGGAATCCATTGGTTAGTGTGAGGTTGTCAACTTTCCCAACATCCATACTTTAGTCCATCCACATACCTACACTTTCCCATCACCAGTTGTCCCTGCACTGTGCAATAAGGCTGAAGAAATAGAGTTGAATTTCTTCAGTACTACTATTGTTGGTACAAATTATTAAGATCTGATTTTTCTGATGCTATCAAAAAGTCAGAATTACACAGCCGTTTCTTCCTTTATGTGTATAATTTTTATGAGTATGCACAAGGAATCAGATAGAAGGGGTTAATACTTTTAAAACACAAAGGAGGAAAAAAGAACAAAGTTTTAATTTATCACTAAATACATTTTGCTGATAAAACTCTCTAACTAGTCTGTATAGAATGAGATTGTATTTATGTATTATGTATTTGTATTTATGTCCAGGAACATCAAATTGAGAGAGAGAAAGAATGACTGTTTTCCCAATTATCAATTACTCAAAATATGCAAAAGATTTGATTTGGAACAGTATGTTAATGCTACTAGAAGTACTTCTAAAACTGCTTTCCTTATTTTTAAATGAAATACTACCATCTCAAAAAAAAAAAAAGAAAAATAGTTGATGGAAACTGAATAAAAATCTATAAAAATCACTTAATAATTCAAATTGGTTGTGATGACCATCCACTTTGCTGAGACATGTAATTGATCCTGATGTTTCACCATCTGCCATTATATACCTGGTTTATACTTATGTTTGTTTATTTAAGGTTTGTGTATACATGAGATTCAGAAACAAAACCCATTCTCAACCTCTAATACGAACATGTTGCTAAACAGGAAAAATAGAAGAAAAACATAAGCATATATTCTAAAACATTTTTGTAAGAACTTGAAGAACATGACAATATAAAAAGGGAGTCATTGGGCAGGCCTCTGTGGCTCAAAGGAGTAGGGCGCTGGCCCTATAAGCCAGAGGTGGTGGGTTCAAACCCAGCCCCAGCCAAAAACTGCAAAAAATAAAAATAAAAAGAGAGTCATTTACAATTTATGATTACCTATAAACCTAGGTAATCATAATATTATAGGTTTCCATGTCAAAGAAAATAAGTTAGAAGTTTCTGAAGATGTTATGTCAAACATTTTATCAGTTTTTTTAACAAGGGCAGATTTAAAATACTTATAATCCCTTTTGAGAAATTATGAGAAGTCTGTTTGTCTAATGCATCCAGACTATTACAATAAGCCAGAATTCGATAGTCAGTGTATTCTTTCCTCAGAATTTTAAATCTTGCCTAGTTTGCATATTTTAGGCAATCACAGAATTCCTTTAGCCATCCTCAATAGTTGAGATGAGGTGATGACCTGAGAGAATAAACTTTGGTGTACAAATTTGAAACATCATCATAATTACATTCTTCAAAGCATAGGCCTGAATGGAGTTCAAAGACACCACTGAAGACCAACACATTTATTTACCTTAGAAGACCAAAATAATGATTCCTCAAATTAGCTATAACTTAACTTGAAATATTAAAAGTTACTGTTTCTGTAAACGGGCAGTAAAAATTCCTATCAATTACTAGGTATTTTTCCTCAGAACTCAACTTCTTTGGTAAATAACCCATGGATAAAGCAGAAATCAAAAGAATAAACATTAAATATTTTGACTCAAATGATAATGAAAACATATTTGAAATTTTGTTAGATGACGCTAAAGTACTGAATAGTGCTTAGAGGGAAACATCTTTAAACAGCTGTGAAAGAAAGTAATAAAATGTGAAAATGAATCATTTAGAAGAAATTCAATACAAACAACAAAATGCAACATAAATATTAAGCAAAATACAAACAACAAAATGCAAAAGAAATATTAAAAAAAAATAGGAGCAGAAATCACACAGAAAACAAAAGAGACAAATAAGGTGAGCTCTATTATCAAAATGACTCTATGCTGGAGAAATTTTCCAGGCAACAGCAGAGGGAGAAAGAATACAAGCAAAACTGGGCCGTCTCAGTGTTCTCAAAGACTGTTGAGGTCACTAGAATTTTCAGGGTAGGGAACAAGATAGGAAGAAACTGCCGATGTAGAGTGAAACAGCTCTAGAAATCTGGGTACTAATTTCCTAGACTTTTTGACTGAATAGTGACATACTAGAGATGAAGCAAAACTCCATGAGAATAAAGACAAAGAAAATGAAGACTGCCAGACAAAGTACCAGAGAACAATAATGTGACCCTTTCCCAGACCACACAACACTAGGAGACGTTAAAATTTGATCAGAATGGAAAGATACCTTTGAACACCCATGTCATTTAGGAGAGACACCCGAAAAGGCTTTAATTAATATTTTGAACTAGCTGTAGCATAAAGTCAGCTTTAATAACACTTAAAAAATAAGCCTGGAAAGGACCATGTTAATCTCTGACAAAAGGCCTTTTAAAACTAAATTATATACAAGTAAGTCTCAAGGTTGCCAACCACAATACCAAAAGATACAGACTTAAAGATTTCCAAAGCTTGGCTCGGTGCCCAAAGCTCAATAGTTAGGTCATCAGCCTCATGTACCGGGGCTGGTGGGTTCGAACCTGGCCTGGGCCTGCTAAACAACAATGACAACAACAACAAAAAAAATAGCCAGGCGTTGTGGTGGGCTATTTTTGTTGTTATTGTCATTGTTGTTTAGTTTCAGCTACTTGGGATGCTAAGGCAAGAGAATCACATCAGCCCAAGAGTTTGAGGTTGCTGTGAGCTGTGATGCCACAACACTCTATCAAGGCAGCATAGTGAGAATCTGTCTCAAAAAAAAAAAAAAAAAAAGCCATATCAGTGATGACAGAAACGACAACTCTAAGATTTTATATATGTTAAAAGAAAAATGAAGGACTGCTATAAACAATGATATGCCCATAAACTTACAATTATGATGAAGTAACAAATTTTTTATTGCCACAAACTACCGGCTCACTTGAGAAGAAACAGATAGCACAAATACATTATATCTACTAAACACATTGAAAGTATAAAGCACAAAACCATGAAATGTTTAGTTATAAATCTAACAAAATATTTACACAATCTTTATGAGGAACACTGCAAAACAATGCTTTAAGAAATCAATGACCTAATCAATAAAGAGATAGATTATGTTCACTCAATGCTAGTGTATATTAGTTCTCCTCAAATTGGTCTATAAATGTATCCCAATACCAATCAATAATCAAGCAGAATGTCTTGTGCATATGAACACATTGAATCTAAAAGGCACACAGGCAAATGGCCTAGAATAGCAAAACAATCCTGAAAAAGATAGAAGATTGAGAACTTATGTTATCAGATTTTAAGGCTTAGATAAAGCTACAGTAAGTAAAATGATCTATGATTGGTGAAAGGATAAACACATACAAAATAGAAAAGAGGGTGCACAGAGGTAGACTCATATGCACAGTCGTTTGCTTTTGTAAAAGCAACAAAGCCAATTTATAGAGGAAAAAAATGTGTATTTTTAACAAATGGTACTAGAACAAGAAGGTATCCAAATGCAAAAAAATTATCCTGCATATGTTCCCCATACCTCATGCACAAATTAACTCAAAATTGATCATATACCTAAATGTAAAATGTAAACTTCTAGAACAATATATGACCTTGATTTTGGCCAAGGAATTTTAGATGACACGAAAAGTGAAAAATTTGATACTTCGGATAGCATCAAAATTGAACACTTTTGCTCAGTGAAAGACATTGTTAAGAGAATGAAAAGGAAAGCTGTAGATGGAGTAAAAATATTTATAAAACATCTTGTTGATGTAGGAATTGTAACCAGAATATTTTAAGTAGTCTCGAAATTCAGTAATAACTAAACAATTCAGTGAAAAGTGGGAAAAAGATTTGAACAGTCATCACCTTAAGAAAGTATACAGATGACAAATAAGCACAGAAAAAGACACTCATGGGCATTAGCCACTAATTTCTGACATGCCACCAACACATATTAGAATGGATGATTTAATGAGTAAAACCCCCTTACTATTCCAAGTGCTGTTAAGTCTGTGAAAGAACTGGAACTCCCACACATTGAGCATGTGAATATAGAACATACACTCAGGAAATCAGCTTGTCTATCCGTTATGAAAATAAACATGCTTACAATTGATCTGGAAAGACCACTCTGAGATAAGTAATCATGAAAAATGAATTTCACTCGTATGGAAACCTACAGATGCGTATTTTTCAGCAACATGAGTCACAAATACCAAATCCAACCTAATGTCCTTCAGTGAGTAAAGGGATTAAGAGACAGTGGATCATAATATAATGGAGCAATACTCAGAAATAAGTAAGTAAATAAACTGTGTCTATACTTAACTATATGAATGTGGTAATTGGAAAGTAGGCTGAACAGATTATGTTCTTAGGAGATCATATGCTGCTCTCTGAAAAAGGTAACACTATTCATATCAAGTACAGATGAGTGATTTTTCAGGAGCTAAAGATGGACTTTGATGTGACTACAAGGGACAGCTTGAGGGAAGTTTTTACACAACAGGAGTGTTAGTGGTGGGGCACACACCACTAACATATTTTGCAAATATCAGAGAGCTGTGAAACAAAAAAGAACTAATTTATGTAAATTTTTGAAACCTAATGCCTGAAGAGCATCAAAAATTTTGTTTTACTTTGGGATGTTAGATACAGGTCTAGTGATGCTCAGCTATTCTTTATTCAAAATCAGACATGACCAGTAAACAGTACTGTATAGTTAATAGTGGGGTTCATAACCTGTAGAGTACAGAAGACTGAAAGCATGGTACAGGGGCCTGCTCCTTACCCACAGTTTTGCTTTCCACAGTTTCAGTTATCTGTGGTCAACAATAATCCAAAAATATTTAACAGAATATTTAATATTAAATTTCAGAAATAAGTAATTTATAAGTTTCAAGATGTATTGTTCTGTGTAGTGTGCTGTAAGCGTGTGCCATTCAGCTGCATCTGCCCAGGACATGGATCCTCTTTTGTCTAGTGTATCCACAGTCTAACAATCTTTTCCACCTCCTCTTAGTCACTTAGTAGTCATTTTGGTTATCAGATCAAAAAATACAATATCTATAGAGTTTGATACTATTTGCCTTTCAGGCATCCAGTTAGGTGTCTTGGAACATATCCCTCACGGATGAGGAGAACTACTGTGCTTTTTGTCCCCCAAAGATAAGGGGAACAGCTATACCTTCAAAAGCAGTATAAGAGGGAGTAATAATTCAACTTTTACAACAGATTAAGGGAAATTGGCATTTAGTAATCCATTTGACTGGGGTTTTCTTTTCAGGAATTATTTCAAAAGAAACCACAGCTAATTTCCACTCGTTCAGGACACATTCCAATATGTAGCTACTGTACTCACTCGAATGTTTTTGAATTTCTCTACTTATTCTCACAACATGGTTATGAGAGATTTAGACCTAATTCCATCAAAAAGTCGCATGATTCTCTGATGATTCAATATATGTTGATAATATGATCTTGATATCTCAATCTGAAGATAAAGCTAAGACTTGGTAATTATATGTATACCATGAAGTAGATAAATAACCTGAGTATATTATAGGGCATAGGATGAACAGTATAATAGAAAAATCCTTCTAACTTGAACCAGAAAGATTTGGGTTAGTGAGAGAAAGAAAGAAAATAAATAAGAGGTTGATTCCACCAACTCCAAAACCAAACCAAGAGGCACTACATTTAATTGAGTTGTTTGATATCAAGAGAAATTACACATTAAATGGAAACATATCATTGATCTCTTTTTTAAAAGTCTACCAAGAAAAAATAAAAATGATGGTATCACCAGTCATTGAATAATGAAACTCAAAAATGACACTGATAAAGAAAAAAGATTAGGATGCAAGGTCATGTTTAGATATCCATATTTATTTTAACCTTGTATAATTAAGATAGAGGGTTACTGTAACACTGGTAGAAAAATGATCTGCTCATAATGTAACATAGAGTACTCAGAATACTAGCCATTTTATATACATATATACAATATATTATTTGAAAAATATACAAAAGATTTCTGAGAAAATGTTGGGTTTCCCCTATTGAAAAAAAAGCAAATACAATTATCATAAATTAAATCAAAATTAAGTAAACTGAAAACATAGAAAGAGAAGAGAAAATATTGGAACTTTTTCTATGAAATACAGTACACCATCTCTAGGTTTTTAAGGAAGAACTATTTTTTTTTTTTTGAGACAGAGCCTCAAATTGTCACCCTGGATAGAGTGCTGTGGCATCACAGCTCACAGCAACCCCCAATTCCTGGGCTCAAGCGAGTCTCCTGCCTCTGCCTCCCAAGTAGCTGGGAACACAGGCGCCTGCCACAACCCCCGGCCATTTTTTGGTTACAGCCGGCATTGTTGTTTGGCAGGCCCCAGGTTGAATTCGAACCAGCCAGCTCAGGTATACGTGGCTGGTGCCTTGGCCCGTTGAGCCACAGGTGCTGAGTCAGGAAGAGCTATTATTTTCAATAAAAACAATAATATTAATTATGAAAAAGACTGAGTTTTAGTAAAATGAACAATTTACATTCAAAATAAATATTAAAGAAAAGGAAAATGCTAGCCCATAAACAAATGCATTTGTATACTTATAAATGAAAAGGAATTAATACTTGTAATTTTCTAAGATTCAAACAAACAACTACCAAAACAGCCAAAAAAGACAAATTAACACAAGGTCAAACTTCATTTTATAGATTGTAATAAATAAATGCCAATTAATCTATGAATATGCATGCTATACTCAATTACTAATAAAATAAATGTAAATTAACACCACAATGCTATAACATTTTGTAGCCACTCAGTTGTTAAATATTAAAATGTCATATCAGAAGTTATTAACAAGGATGTAAAACCAAAAGCAGCTATTGCCATTGAAACAAGTACTATGGGAATCTTACTAAAGTAAATTACGCATAATGGCCCAGAAAACCCATTCCTAGTAATGAATCTTAGAGAAACTCAATGACAAATAACTTTACTGTAAGAATGTCATATCAATGCTTAAATATATGAATGACATTTTTGGCTATCATTATACTTAATAATATATATATAATATAATACTTAATAACTATATTTTTATAATCATTTTGAGTCAAATGATTAAGTGATATCTGACAATTAAGTTCCCAAACTCATCCTAGAGAAAGTGCTATGTAGCCCCTTGCTGAATATCACTGGTTACCTTTGAAGTAGTCTCCTTGGGAAGCTATGCACCAATGCCAGCACCTAGATCATGCTTCAAAGCAATTCTGGAACTCTTTTTCTGGAATGGTCACCAGAGCTTCATCATATTACCCTTGACATCTTGAATGTCATAAAAATATCTCCTTTCTTGGCTCAGTGCCTATAGCTAAGTGGTTAGGGTGCCAGCCACATACGCCGGGGATGGTGGGTTCAAACCTGGCCTGAGCCTGCTAAATAACAATGACAACTACAAAAACAACAACAATAATAACAACAACAACAAAATAGCATTGTAGATGCCGATAGTCCTAGCTCCTTAGGAGGCTGAACCAAGAGAATCACTTAAGCCCTAGAATTTGAGGTTGCTGTGAGCTGAGATGCCACAGGACTCTACCGAGGGCAACATAGTGACACACTGTCACAAAAAAGAAAAATCTCCTTTCCAATATTTCTTTTATCTTTGGTAAAGAAAAAAGGTCATCGGGGGCCATATCAGGTGAGTAGGGAGAGTGTTTCCATACAGTTGTTTGTTTACTGCCTAAAAATTCCCTCACAGATGGTACTGTTTGAGTTGGTACATTGTTGTGATGCAAGAGCTGTGAGTTGTTGCCAAAAAGATCAGGTTGTCGTCATCTGACTTTTTCACCCAGACTTTTCAGCATTTCTGAATAGTAAACTCGGTCCAATTTCATAATGAATAATCCCATTGATATCAAAAAACATTAACAATATTGTTTTAACTCTTGATTTGGATTGATGGAACATTTTTGGTTGAGGAGAATTGGATAAGTTCCATTTTGCACTTTAACACTTTGTTTCAGGTTTGCATTGGCACACCCATATTTCATCAACAGTGATAACATGGTTCAAGATATTGTCTTGCCTGCACAAAAAGTCTTGGAAAACTTTGACTCTCCTTTGCTTTTGTTCATCAGTGAGCTCCCTTGGAACCATTTTTAGACACACCTTTCTCATGCCAAGAGTTTCAGTTAATATTTTCCTGTTTCTTTATCACTATTTATTTGGTCTGCTAATTCTTCTCACAGCTGACAATTTTGATGAACAATTCTAGAAAGTTTTGCTATGTTTTCATTAGGTCTGTTCCTTACTGACTGCTGTGACCTCTCTTCATCAGTGACAATTTCTTTCCCCTCAAAACATTTAATCCATGTGTACACTGCTCTTTTCTTCATGGTGTTATCCCTATAAACCTGGACTAATTTGTTGCTGATTTCACTTCCATTCTTGCCAAATTTAACAAGACATTTAATGTGTGTTCATTGCCCTAATTCAAAACCAAACAATCTCATAAAGCTCAAAAACACCTCTCAGCAAGAAAGTGCCACATATCAGCACAAACACAGCTGTGAGAGGCTGACATGCCAAGGGTGTGAAACCATACAGAGATTTTAGTAAAGTGCTGCAAATGGAGGTGCATGGTGGCAAATTCAGAAACTTAACTGTCAGACTTCAGACATATTCAATGACAAATTACTAACAAATATTATGTCAAATTATTTTACTGTATTTTTGAATGATGTCTACTATTAGGCACATTTACTTTGCTATCTACTTATTAACAAATTTGTGTATCAACTTATGTACAATTTAAAAACTAAACAAACATATCTGTTGGCAAAACAATAAGTTGATATATACATTTTGCCATATATTTGTCAATATAGATGAGCCTTAGAAAATTATAAACATACTGGGGTCTCAAAGCAGTTTACTTACTGACACGGATGCATTTGGGAGGAGGGAGCCAGTCATTCTCTGTGCACGTAATTTTCATCTGCCCGTTGGGAAGACTGTAGCCAGAATTGCACCTGACTGGTACAGATTCACCCTCTGTATACATTCTTGCAGAACGTGGATATTGTCCATTTTCCAAATACTGAAAAACACATTGTCCTAAAGACCACAAAAATGAGAAATAAATAACAGTAAATGAGAAACATAAATTTGGTCAAAACAGCAATTTAAAATTAAAATATTTAAAGAAGACTGCATAAACATCCAACAATACCATATAACTTAAGAAAAACTCAAGCTAATACCAAATGTTTTTGTAAAGAGATCATTATTCAATGTTTCTTATCTTCAATTTTTATAATTAAAATATGTACAGATTATCCAGATATTCCTGTGAAGTCTCTATATGTATTTTTCATGTGATTTTCATGAAGAGCTCTTCTTAATGGAAAAGTCATGTTTGGTCTATTCCTAGACAATTTTTCCTTGGCCTTTCTTCTGTCATATAAGACTTAATTGTAGTCGCTTAGAAGCTCTCGTCTCTCCATGTCCTGGAAGTTTTACACATACATAGTGGTAAGGAGATTTACTTACTGCGGCATGGTACTGCTGGTGACCATCCGTCTTTTGTGCAGTAGATGTACTCCCAGTGATTTCGTGAAGGAGTCACAAAATTGGTGTCACAATGATAGTAGAAATACTTTCCAATAGCCACTGGAAAGTATGATCTATATCTACCCTCATTATATAGTTCTCCATGTTTTATGTGTGGAAATTCACAAGGTTTCACTTGCAATAAAAAATTTAAAAAAAGATTGTAAGTAACATTTTATCTAATGAACAATCACATTAAAGGATGGAATATTTGACCAATCAGTTATATTCCTCTTATTAGCATAGGTACACTCATTCCATTAAGGTTTCTAATTCAAAAAACAGTTGAGGAATGCAGACAACTGAAATAGTTGAGAAGAACTTTCTTAATGAAGGTGAAATTTTGTCTTGTGAGTCATATGATGAATAAGTTTATATGAAGGCTCTCCGGGAAGAAAACTGTACAGACTTACTTACATAGTCCCCCTAAGTACATATACTCTGATCCTGGGTGAATATATGAGCCTACATTCTGATTTTACCACTCAGTTCATGTCTTTCATTTCTATTTTCATCAGACATAAGAGGGGGACTCAGGCAAGATGGCCAAATGAAGCCAGCTTTCAGCAGAGGCTTCCAACCAGAGGGAGAAATAATGGCCAGAAATAAACCAAAAAGGGAATGATCGGGAGCTGAGCTGAGAGAGAGGATCAATAAGTTCACATTACCCTTGCTGTGACAAACTGGGACTCCAAGGAAACAAATTTCAGGTACAAAACCCATCCCAAAAAGGATGGGAATCCTTCCCCTCACCCCCAGGAGAGTGGCTTGAGGTGTGTAGAGAACAGAGGAACTTTTGTTTCACCAAAGGGGAGAAAAGGACTGAGGACTGGGACTCCCTCCATAGAGAGATACCACTGCAAGTCCAGGCAGTCTCTTGCCTGGGTCAAATGTTGATCTAATATTCTCCCCACTTTCCTGAACTCCCAATCCACCCCTCCCCCCTCTCCTGGCAGTCTGGAAGACTACCCTCTGCAAAAAATGGAGTGTTTGGCAGAGTTTTGCTAGGGCAGGGCACCCATGAGCTGTGGGGCAGTTGCACTGAAACTATAACTTTAATAGAGGTGGGGAGTCACAAGGGGAGAGAGACTTGCCCCATGTTGGAAAGAGCATAGCTCAGGAATGTGCTATTGACCATTGGGGACTACGGCCCACTAGCTCCCTGGCTTGGTAGCCTGCAGTGGGCAGCTCAGCACCCCACTGGGCTCCTGCGACTGGCGATCCAGCAGTGACTCCCTCCCAGCTCATGTGACCCATGCAGCCCACGGCCAGCAACTCTGCCCTCTGGCTCCTGAGACACATGACCTGTGGCCAGTGACTTCATCCTTTGACTCCCCACCCAGATCCTAACTCCTGCCTGGCTCCTGTGACCCTTGCAGCTGGTGGCAATGCCCTCCAGCTCCCTGCCACCTCCTGCAACCTGCACATAGCAGTACCCCCGACCTTGGCACCACCCCTGATAGTGGAAGCACTGCCCCTGACAGTGGTGGTGGCTCCACCTCCCTCCCACTGGTGCCAAATTGAGCTGCCAGTGGACCTCTGCTGCCTAGATGTTGAAGACCTTTTGAACTCTTCCACCTAATCGGTGTTTGTGTTGACCAGGTCAATTGGTTTGGAACTCTTAACCTGGGCCAATCACCCAGAGACCCACCAAGATTTTATCCTAGTTGTGTTGTTGTGAGAGTTTGGGATTCTCCCCTTCCAGTTGTCACCTGTCGGGGGCAGGTGTCTTAGTTGCTTATATATCTCCACACCTGAGATTTCAGCCCAAATCCACTGACTCACTAGGATTGGACAGAGATTAACTGAATGCAGGTCAGTGCCATCTAGTCCCACCACACCAAGCAGCTCCCCAGAGTGTCAGGCTATAGTTCTGAATGGGACCTTTGTAAAGCTCTAAGGGAAAAGCTGCAATCACCAGTCCTAGTTCCTTGGTAAAGAGCTGGTTAATTACAACTCCAGGAGCCCTCAATTCAATTTCACCTTGCC
>CAUYON010016045.1:0-27579 GCA_963573935.1 Arctocebus calabarensis | reverse complement strand
TTTTGAGACAGAGCCTCAAGCTGTCACCCTGGATAGAGTGCTGTGGCATCACAGCTCACAACAACCTCCAATTCCTGGGCTCAAGCGAGTCTCTTGCCTCTGCCTCCCAAGTAGCTGGGACTGCAGGCGCCCACCACAACGCCTGGCCATTTTGGGGGGTACAGCCGTCATTGTTGTTTGGCAGGTCCGGGCTGGATTCGAACCCGCCAGCTCAGGTGTACGTGGCTGGTGCCTTAGCCCGCTGAGCCACAGGCGCCGAGCCTACTTATTTACTTGTATTTGACTGATATGCCTTTACCTCTCCTTTCATTAGTAGTTTTAATTTCTCTGAAAATGTAGTATGCAGCATAGAGCTATGTTTTACTTTGTGAACCAATCTGAAAAATCTCTTTCCTTTAAAAGGTGAGTTAAGTCCATTTATGTCTATTGTTATGAAATTAATTTGTTCTTAGTTTGCTTCATATATATATATATATATATATTTTTTTTTTTTTTTTTTTTTAGACAGAGTTTCACTTTGTCACCCTTGGTAAAGTGCCCTGGTGTCATAGCTCACAGCAACCTCAAATTCTTGGGCTCAAGTGATTCCCTTGCCTCAGCCTCCCACGCAGCTGGAACTACAGGTCCCCTCCATAATGCCCACCTATTTTTAGAAACAGAATCTGGCTCTTGCTCAGCCTGGTCTCAAACTCCTGAGCTCAGGCAATCCACCTGCCTCAACCTCCCAGAGTCCTGGGATCACAGGTGTGAGGCACCATTCCCAGCCCCTATATATATTTTAAAGTATTTCAGTATGTAGTCTATTTTATTTGCTCACATAATTAATGTTCTAAATTTAGAAAGGTTTGTATTTTCATTTTTGGGGTTCCTAGATTATGTGTTAGGTTATATGTTACATCTTATATAATAATTCTTTCCTCCTCTCTGTATAGACAGTATCCATTGTCTTCCTACTATGAACAGCACCAAAAAAAAAAAAGTTAAGCTTCTAGCCTCCTTCTTCTCATTCCCCTGCCTCTCTCCTACCTCTCATTTTTTTTAACATTTCCATTTTTATTTTTATTTCAGGTTAAAGTGAGGGTACAAACAATCAAGTCACAATATTTGAATTTGTTAGGTACAGTCCCTCTTTTTTTTTTTTTTTTTTTTTTTGAGACAGAGCCTCAAGCTCCCACCCTGGATAGGGTGCAGTGGCATCACAGCTCACAGCAGCCTCCAATTCCTGGGCTCAAGCGAGTCTCCTGTCTCCACCTCCCGAGTAGCTGGGACTACAGGCACCTGCCACAACGCCTGGTCATTTTTTTTTTGTTGCAGCCGTCATTGTTGTTTGGCAGGCCTGGGCTGGATTTGAACCCGCCAGCTCAGGTGTACGTGGCTGGAGCCTTAGCCCATTGAGCCACAGGTGCCGAGCCTACAGTCCCTCTTGTAGTTATGTCCCACAGCCAAAATATGTGCCATACACTCCTACATCGTACCCTTTCAGTGGGAATCCCCCAAATCCCTCCTTCCCTCTCCCTGTTCCTCATTCTTCCCTCTCCAACTTGAATTGAAATGAGTTTTTCTCCCATGTGGCTGAATTAGGTCATCTACTGGCTTCATATCAGTATAGAGTACATTGGATATTTGCTTTTCCATTCTTGTGATACTTTACACTGGAGCTGGTAAGTTCAAACCCGGCCCAGGCCAGCTAACCAACAATGACAACTGCAACGAAAAATAGCTGGGCATTGTGGCAGGCACCTGTATTCCCAGCTACTTGGGAGGCTGAGGCAAGAGACTCACTTAAGCCCAAAAGTTTGAGGTTGCTGTGAGCTGTGATGTCATAGCACTCTACCAAGGGCAACATAATCAGACTCTGTCTCAAAAAAAAAAAGAATGTGTTTCAACTCCCTCCAGGTTAATACAAAAGATGTGAAGTCACTATCATTTTATGGCTGAATAGTATTTGACAGTGTGCATGTACCACAATTTGTTAATCCATTCCTGAGTTGATGGGCATTTAGGTTGTTTCTACATCCTGGAGATTGTAAATTGAGCTGCAATAAACAATCAAGTGCAAATGTCCTTATGGTAAAATGATTTTTTTTCTTCTGGGTAGATGTCTAGTAGTGAGATTACAGGTCAAATGGGAGATCTAATTTGAGTTCTGTGAGGATTCTCCATACTTCTTTCCAAAGAGGCCATATGAGTTCGCAGTCCCACCAGAAGTGTAAAAGCATTCCACTCTCTCCACATCCATGCCAGCATCTGCAACTTCGGGACTTTGTGACATGGGCTAATCTTACTGGGATTAGGTGAGATCTCAGGAAGGTTTTCATTTGCATCTCTCTGATAATTAGGAATGATGAGCATTTTTTTGTATGTTTGTTGTAGATGGGATTGTTAGCTCTTTTTTATTGATTAATTTAAGTTCTCTGTAGATGCTAGTTATCAAGCCTTTGTTAGATTCATAATATGCAAATATATTTTCCCATTCTGAAGGTTGTCTGTTTGCTTTGATTGTTGTGTCCTTAACTGTACAGAAGCTTTTCAGTTTAGCTAAGTCCCATTTGTTTATTTTTCTTGTTACAATTGCCACAGAAGTCTTCTTCATAAAATCTTTCCCCAGGCCAATATCTTTAAGAGTTTTTCCCACATTTTCTTCTAGAATTTTTATCATTTCATGAGATTTAAATTTTTATCCATCTTGAATCAATTTTTGTAAATGGTGAAAGGCGTGGGTCCAGTTTCAGTCTTTTATGTGTGGTTATCCAGTTGTCCCAGCACCATTTATTGAATAGGGATTCTTTTCCAGTACATATTCTTGTATGGTTTATTATAGATCAGATGGCTATAAGAGATTGGTTTCATCCCTTGCTTTGCGAAGTATCAACATTTTAACAATGTTGTTTCTTCCCACCCAGGAGCATGGTATGCTTTTCCATTTGTGAATATCTTCTGCTATTTTTTTTTCTTAGCATTTCATTATTCTCTTTGTAGATGTCCTTCCCCTCTGTTTTTTTTTTTTTTTTTTTTTCTGTTTTGGTTTTGGTTTTTGGCCCGGGCTGGGTTTGAACCCACCACCTCTGACATATGGGACTGGCGTCCTACTCCTTTGAGCCACGGGCACTGCCCTTCCTTTCTTTTTTTTAAGGCCTATTCCTAGGTATTTCATTTTCTTTGAAGCTACTATGAAGGGAATTGTGTCTTTGATTAATTTCTCAACTTGGCTGTTATTGACATATACAAAGGCTACTGATTAGGGGACATTGATTTTATACACTGAGATGTTATTGTATTTCTTGATCACTTCCAGGAGTCTTATAGTTGAGTTTCTGGGGTTCTCTAAGTATAAGATCATATCATCAGCAAAGAGCAAGAGTTTGACCTCCTCTGCCCCCATTTGGATGCTCTTTATTTCCTTCTCTTGCCTGATTGCATTGGCTAGAACTTCCAGCACTGTGTTGAATAGTAGTGGCGATAGAGGACATCCTTGTTTGGTTCCAGTTCTGAAAGAAGAAGCTTTCAGTTTTACTCCATTCCATATGATATTAACTGTGGGTTTTTCATACATGGCTTCCATCAGTTTAAGAAATGTGCCTCCTGGGCGGCACCTATGGCTCAAAGGAGTAGGGCGCCGGTCCCATATGCCATAGTGGTGGGTTCAAACCCAGCCCTGGCCAAAAACTGCAAAAAAAAGAAAGAAAGAAAGAAAGAAATGTGCCTCCTATGTCTATATTCTTAAGTGTTCTTGTCAGAAAAGGATGCTGAATTATATTAAATGCTTTTTCTGTGTCTGTTGAGAGGATCATAGGGTCTTTGTTTTTGCTCCTATTGATATGATGAATTAAATTTATGGATTTGTGTTTGTTTGTTTGTTTGTTTTGAGACAGAGTCTCAAGCTGTCACCTTGGGTAGAGTGCTGTAGCATCACAGTCACAGCAACTTCCAACTCTTGGACTTAAGCAATTCTCTTGCCTCAGCCTCCCAAGTAACTGGGGCTACAGGCACCCGCCACAACACCCAGCTATTTTTTTGTTGCAGTTGTCATTGTTGTTTAGCTGGCCTGGGCCAGCTTCAAACCCACCAGCCTTGGTGTATGTGGCCAGCGCCCTACACTCTGAGCTACGGGCATCCCAGATTTGTGTATGTTAAAACAACTTTGCATCCCTGGAATGACCTACCTCTCAATTTTAGGCACCAGTTTTACTTCTTTCTATCTTTGTTTACCTTTGTCCAGATAAATATTCTACTTGATTTATGGGTTTCTTTTCCTCCCATGTTTTTATAAGTTGATTACATCTGCACTGTCAGGACGTATAACATTCAGGATATACTCTGCTGTCCCTAGTGCTTGCCTTTCAGTATTAGCTCTACAATTACTTACAGTCAAAGTTTCCCGAGCATCTCCTTATGAAACTCAACCTCTGGTAGATTCCTCAGCAAGTGCTCATGGGAACAATATTGTCAATGTCCTTGAATATTTAACATTTGTCTGTTAACATTTAGCTTAGCTGGATGAGCCTTGGTTCGCATTTCCATTTATTGAATTTCTGTGGATATTATTCCACTGTCTTCTACTTTGAATGTGAATGTGAAGAAGTGTGAGGCCAGCCTGATTTTATTTTCCTCAAGTAAATATTTTTGCCTGACTGTGAAAGATTCTTTCTTCAGCTTTAAAGCCCAATCATTTTCTAGGCTATGTTTCACTGTTGACATTCTGCAAGAATTTTCTCTGAAATACCGTGTGCTTTCTCAATATGTGGATTTAAATATTTGTTTCAGGAAACCTTTCTTAAATTATATTTTTAAATATTTACCCTGACTCACTCCTTCCATTTTCTTCTTGGTAGAGTCCAATTATGTATACATTGAGTCCCCCTCACCTGTTTTCTACACCTATCACTTTCTCTCTGTTAAAAGATCATTTTTAATTTAAATTTTTATTGTGATAAAATATACATAACATAACATTTACCATTTTAACCTTTTTTTTTTTTTTTTTTTTTATATCGTGTCTCATTAGTTCTGGGGCGTTGCAGCTCACAGCAACCTCAAACTCTTGGGCTCAAGCAATGGTCTCGCCTCAGCCTCCCAAGTGCTGGGACTACAGGTGCCCGCCACAACGCCCGGCTATTTTGTTGTTGTAGTTGTCATTACTATTTGGCAGGCCTGGGCTGGGTTCGAACCTGCCAGCTCCGGTGTATGTGTCTGGCACCTTAACTATTGAGCTACAGCGGCTGAACCATTTTAAGCATTTTTAGATGTAAAGTTCAGTGGCATTAAATACATGCATAGAATTATACAACCAAACATTTTTATCATTCCCAAACTGAAACTTGGTACCCATTGTTCACTAATTCCTCATCTTTCCCTGCCCCCAGCTTCTTGTAATCACTGTTCTAATTTCTAGCTCTGTGAATTTGACTCCACTAGCTACCTCATATAAGTGGAGCCATGCAGTACCTGTCATTTGTGACTGGCTTATTTTACTTATCATAATGTGTTTGATGTCATCCAGGTTATACCATATGTCAGAATTTTGTTCATAATAATTTTTAGACTGAATAAGTATTCCATTATATGAATATACCACATTTTGTTTACACATCCATCCACTGGGTGTGTCCCTTGCCTTCACATTTAGGTTACTATGAATAATCTTTCTAGGAACATGGGTGTACAAATATCTATTTAACTCCTTGATTTCAAATTTTTTGTCTGAGGCCGAGCATAGTGGCTCACACCTATAATCCTAACACTCTGGGAGAGTGAGGTTGCTAGATTGCTTGACCTAAGGAGTTCAAGACCAGACTAAGCAAGAGCAAGACCCTTTCTCATCTGAAAAATAGAAAAACTAGCCAGGCATCATGGCAGGTACCTGCAATCTCAGTGACTCGGGAGGCTGAAGCAAGAGGATTGCTTGAGCCCAGGAGTTTGAGGTTTCTGTGAGCTATGACATCATGGCAATTTAGCCTGTGGCAACGGAGTGAGACTCTGTCTCAAGAAGAAAAAAATCTGGCTCGGTGCCTGTGGCTCAAAGAGCTAAGGTGCCAGCCACGTACACCTGAGCTGCCGAGTTTGAATCCAGCCTGGGCCCGCCAAACAACAATGATGGCTGCAACCAAAAAATGGCTGGGCGTTGTGGCCGGTGCCTGTAGTCCCAGCTACTTGGGAGGTGGAGGCAAGAGACTCGCTTGAGCCCAGGAATTGGAGGTGGCTGTGAGCTGTGATGCCACAGCACTCTATCCAGGGTGACAGCTTGAGGCTCTGTCTCAAAAAAAAAAAGAAAAGAAAAAATCAAAATTTTTGTCTGTATATACTCAGGAGTAGAATTGCTGTTTCAACTGGTAATTCCATGTTTAATTTTTTGAGGTACCTACGTGCTGTTTGCCGTAGTGGTTGCACCATTTTACCTTCCCACCAGCAATGTCCAACTGCACCACATCCATACCAACACTTGTTTTTTTTTATGATAACCATCCTAATGGATGTAAACTGTCATCTCATTGTGGCTTTGATTTACATTTCCCTACTGATTAGTGATTTTGAAAATCTTTTTATGTGTTTGTTGACATTTATATATTTTCTTTAGAAAAAATATTTACATAAGACCTTTGTTTTTGTTTTTGTTTTTTTGAGACAGAGCCTCAAGCTGTCACCCTGGATAGAGTGCTGTGACATCACAGCTCACAGCAACCTCCAATTCCTGGGCTCAAGTGAGTCTCCTGTCTCCGCCTCCCAAGTAGCTGGGACTACAGGCACCGGCCACAACGCCCGGCCATTTTTTGATTGCAGCCGTCATTATTGTTTGGTGGGCCCGGGCTGGATTCAAACCCGCCAGCTCAGGTGTATGTGGCTGGCGCCTTAGCCCATTGAGCCACAGACGCCGAGCCCCTTTGTACATTTTTAATGGGGTTGTTAGTTTCTTTGTTATTGAGTTTCAGGAGTTCTGTATATGTTATAAATATTAATCCCTTGTCAGATATGTGATTTATAAATATTTTCTCCCATACCGTGGATTGCCTTTTTACTTTGTTGATGCAAAAATCTATTTAATTTTGGCCAAGCACAGTGGCTCAAGCCTGTAATCCTAAAACTCTGAGAGGCCGAGGCAGGTGGATTGCCTGAGCTCACAGGTTCAAGACCAACCTGAGCCAGAGCGGGACCTCCTCTCTAAAAATAGCTGGGCATTCTGGTAGGTACCTGTAGTCCTAGCTACTTGGAAGGCTGAAGCAAGAGAATTGATAGAGGCCAAGAGTTTGAAGTTATTGTGAGCTATGCCACGGCATTCTACTGAGGGAGATAAAGTAAGACTTTCTACAAAAAAAAAAAAAAAGAATAAAAAAATTTCTTTCTTTCTTTTTTTTTTTTTACAAAGGTATTAGTTTCCTATTAGTGCTATAACAAATTACCACAAATTTAGTGGCTTAAAATAGCAAATTTGTCCCTTTGTCACCCAGGCAAGAGTACCATGGCCTCAGCCTGGCTCACAGCAATCTCAAACTCCTGGGTTCAAGTGATCCTCCTGTTTCAGCATCCCAAGTGGCCAGGCCTACAGGCGCCTACCACACTGCCTAGCTAATTTTTCTTTTTATTAGAGAGGAGTCTTGCTCTTGCTTAGGCTGGTCTTCAACTCCAGACCTCAAGGGATCTACCCACCTCAGCCTCCCAGAGTGCTACTCCGGGAGGATTACTGACATAAAATCCTTAACTAAATTCATATGCAAAGTCCCTTTTGCCCTGTAAAGATATCCACAGGTTACAGGGATTAGGATGTGAACTTCTTTGATGGTCCATTATTCTACCTACCACAATGGGAGTTCAAGTGTTCCTTCCACCAGAAAGATTTAACTTGCACATTCTCAGATAAAAATCTTTTGCATTGCTATTGGGTATCTACAATCTACAAAGTTATAAAATAGCCCAAAGACAATGAAAGGTGCAAACCCAGAAGTGGATAATCTACAGGAGATGTTTTTCCACCATGCTCCAAAGCCTAGTTTTCCACTAAAGATACCCAAGAATTCCTTTGGTCCATTTCAAAGTCTTCCCCAATTTTTCTTAAAATCTAACCTGTTTTATCCCTTTATTTCCATGTCACGTTTCTCTCACCTCTACCTGCCTTACTACTTTTCTACTTCCTACTCTCTCTTAAACCCTTTTCATTTAAAATTCATGTCTGAAATGGGCTTGTCTTTTCTATTTCTTCGCTAACTTCTACCAGTCTATAATGTCCACCTGTAGTCTAGTCATCACCTTCCTCTTGTCTGGCGATTTCTATCCTGAGTTCTTACATTTCTGTTTTGGGATTTCTCTTTGTAGTTGCAACTACTTATTTGAGGTTTTTTTCTTATTATATGTTGGAAGATTGGAGTGCAATTTTTTTCTGCCTTTGGCAACATTTTCTTCATTTCAGGGAAATGCTATTGCTCCTCTGAAGGATTTTTCCTATGCTATTCTGTATAAATTTGAAGTTATACTTTTTACATTACTGATCTTTGTGTGAATTTTATTTTCCTGGACCAGCTATTAGGAGAATCTTGAGTGTTGGTGGTGTTGAGGGAATTCCTCCAAGACATTCTTCTCTGTGACGGTGAAGAAAAAAAGTTTTTGTTTGTTTTTTTTCTTAAGAGACAGGTCTTACTATGGGAAGGTCTCTATGAAAGTTTTGAGACAGGCTGTGCTACAGTTCATTATTTCACTTCCAAGAAACACAATTGACCTTGTCCTTTCTGATTCACCCCTGTGAGTTTCAACTTGCTCAGCTTATCAATGATGCTGGGAGGGCTTCATTTGTTTCTAACTATGGAGATTTTATGTTTTTTAATTTTTGTGGATCTCAAAACTTTAATAACGACCCGTATATGTTGCCCAGCAGGCTGGCCTTGAAAGTCTGGACTCAAATGATCCTCCCCCCTCAGCTCCCAAGTAGCTGGTATTGCCCCCCAACCAGGTTCATCTGCCCACTACCCCAGAGAAAGACAGGGACAGGAGCAGAGAAAGTGTTTATTCTGCTCAGTGCTGAGCAGGGAGAGATGAGAAGTCTCTCAACTATACCGCCCCAAGAATTGGGAAGGCAGAGTTTTTAAAGACAGTTTGACAGGTTTGCTAATTGGCTAAGTTTGGGACAAAATTATAGAAGCCTGGAAATCATCTCCTTGTTTTACTTCAGCTCCAGGATCGTAATTACGGTTGAGTTGATTTCTTGATGTGGACCCCTGGTCAGGGCAGGTCAGCCAATCCACTGGAATGTGGGGCGTGGAAGATATCTTAGAAGCTACCTTTCGGGGTCCAAAAGTGATGTTATCTATGGAGAAAAGTTAAGAATCTTCACAAGTCACCTGTAGTCCCAGCTACTTGGGAGGCTGAGGCCAGAGAATCGTTTAAGCCCAAGAGTTTGAGGTTGCTGTGAGCTGTGACGCCACAGTACTCTACCAAAGGTGACATAGTGAGACTCTGTCTCAAAAAAAAAGAATCTTTACAGCTACCAGCTGTATGGAAAACGTTAAGAAACTTTATAACCACCAGCTAGAAGTAAACAGGGGACAGTGACTGACTATTATCAAATAGGGAACAGTAGCTGATTATTATCATTATTTTAGCCAACTCTTTTAGTTTACATAGTTTTGAGGCCCTTACTCTTGTTTTTGCTTTGCACCCCTTCATCAATTCAAACGGGCAGTTTCCCTGGGACTATAGCCACTTGTCACCATGCCTGGCCCTTTTACCTACTGCTCTGCAGAGCCGGGTCACCTGTCTGGAAGGGCTCCTTCCTAACTCGCAAATATATAGAAATTAAACAACACATTCCTCAGCACCAATGGGTCACAACATGGATCTTAAGGAAAATCTAAAAGTACTTTGAGATGAATGAAGGCGCATCATATCAAAATTTATGCAGGAGAACTCAGTGCCTAGAAGCAAACTTACAGCTGTAAAAACCTACGTTAATAAAGAAGAAAGATCTCAAATCAATAGCCTATGATTCCACCTTAAAATATTAGGAGAGAAAAAACAGCAAACAACCCAAAGGAAGGCTTCTTCCCTCACCAACAACTGCTGCCCCCACTGGATACTGATTCCTGCCTTTCAAAGGAATCGCCCTCTTCCCAAAGTGGCTCTTCCCAAGTGGGCCACTTCTGAGTCCCCTCGGGCCCTACCCACACCTTCTCTTAACCTCCCCAGTAACTTTTAATCTCATTCACACATTTTCTCCTTAGAGTGGGGCCTCTCCTGCTGTGGACTGCTCATCGGACTCCTCACTCCCCATTCTGCTCGGCCACTATCTGTTGCCCCTTGTGACTTTCTGCAAAGATGTGGCCAGTTAAATGTAATTTTGAGTTTTTCTTTGTATTCTAGAATCATTGAATATGCAGGGGTTTTTTGTTACTCGGGGAATAAAGGGAGGTTCAGGATCCTCATTGCTCTGTATGGCTTTTAGAAAAGAAATGGAGGCCAGGCGTGGTGGCTCCTGCCTATAAACCTAGCACTCTGGGAGGACGAGGTGGATGGTTTGCCTGAGCTCAGGAGTTCGAGACCAGCCTGAGCCAGAATGAGACCTCGTCTCTAAAAGCAGCCAGGTGTTGTGGAGGGTGGCTGTAGTCCCAGCTACTTGGGAGACTGAGGCGAGAGAATGGCTTAAGCCCAAGAGTTTGAGGTTGCTGTGAGCTGTGACGCCACCACACTCTATCAAGGGTAACAAACAAAGGGAGACCCTGTCTCCAGAAAAAAAGAACAGCAAAGGAAATGTCTGGAACCAATCTGCTGCCAAGTCCCTGCCAGAACCCAAGTGCCCCTCTAGTCTAGATGCTCCGTGAAGCTTCGTTTCCAAGTAACTCAATCTTGACCACAATGTGTGTAAGAAGCACACAGAGGGCTGTCCCTGCCCTTGGGAATGGGGTGCACTTAGGTTGCACTCGTGACAACTTTCTCACCAAGCAATAGGGGACATTGCCTCTGAAATACTAGCACCACATATGGAGGTTATTGACCTAGGGTGCAATATGGCAATTCAATTCTGATGCCAACCACTGGTATCGCACCCTGGGTCAATAACCCCAGTAAAAATGTGGCGCTGGAGTATGCAAGGGGCAATGTCCCCAATTGCTTGGTGAGAAAGTATCAGCCTCCACATATTAAAGGCACAGTCCCCAATAAGACTTCCCTTACTTAAAAAACAAAAGACTTTCCCCTTATTTTAGATACTAGTTGCAAGACCAAGGGTCCCCAGACCCCCTGCACTATGACCAGCTGTCTCAGCTGTTCTCGTGACTCCTTTGGCTTCTATAATTTACTAGAATAACTTAAGGAACTCAGCAAGGTATTATATTTACTATTTTCTCATACAGAATACAAATCAAAACCAGGGCAATGTCTCAGATGGACTTGAACACAAAACTTCTGTGTCCTTTCCCCTGGAATCAACACACATCATTTTCTCTACACAGAGATGAGTTTATCAACCAAGAAGCTCACCTGAGTCTCAGTGCCCAGAGTTTTTATTGTAGTTTCGTTGCATAGGCATAACTGACTGAATCATTGGCCACATGACTGAATTCAATCTGCAGCTCTTTTCCCCTCCCTAGGAGACAGGCGGTTAGGCTAATGTCACATGGCTCAAGGCCCCAATCCTCTAAATCACATGGTTGGTCTTCCTGGCAGAATCAGCTCCTATCCTGAGTCTTGAGAGCATAAACTCAGAAGTGGTCAAAGGGCCACCATGAATAACAAAGACACTCTGGTCATTTGGGAAATGCCAAGGATTTTTGAAGCTTCAGCCCAGGAACCCTAGACAAAAACCAGACAAATTCTTTCCTATGAAACACGAGGACTTTCTGATAAAAGTTCCTAAGACAGTAAAAGGTTGAAACTTATCAGAACAGCCAAGGGGACCAAAAAAGAAGGCTTGGGAAAGAAAGGATGGGGAGAAGGAGAGCTATATCTCTAAAGAGCAACATAGTGGGCCATCATGCCATCTAATCCCCTGGGCCTCAGAAGATGGACTGGAAACAGGCAGCTCCAGTCCAGGAGATAAGCTATTTATTAGAGAGAAATACTCTTTCCTATTTGAAGTCATCTGAGAGAATGATAGACTAACATGTAAGCCTATGACCACCATCAGCAAGGGCCCTGGTCTCTTGTTCCATCTGGGGCTCTGAAAGATCTTGTTCTACGGCAAGGACCAGGTGACCTCTAAGGATTACCACAACTCGTGGGGACTCAGCACAGTGCCCAGACATTTCTTGTTATGTGCTGACTGCCCCGCTAGGATTTGGAGAAAGATAAGGGGTGAGGTTACAACAGGGCGCAGTGTAAAATTGAATAGTAAACAATGTCTGCAAAAGACCCTCACCTGCAACCTGGTCTGCAAAGATCTCACTGACCATCCTTCTTCCTCACACCTCCTCTGTCACGGGCTGGGTCTCCTCTGTTTTTTCTCACAGTATCAGCCTCTCATCCTCAAATTCTTGGACACAATCCCAAATGGGGCTCCCAGACAACTTTTGCTCAACCAGAAACTCACTGTGGTGAGCCCTGAACAAAGCACCATCTGCCCTTGCCCGCTCCGCTCAGCCCCACCGCATAGAAACGCTCCGATTTCTTCTTCTATAACGTGCCCCAGGGCTGCTGTTAGCAAGATGAAGTGGGGGAGGTGTTTCCTCCTGCTTCACCAGCCGGAACTGGATATGAAGATGGCCATCCTCCCTGGCGCTTCTGCTCTCTGCCCCTCCAAGGCATATTCATCCTGGGTTCATGGGCCCTTGCTGTGGACTCACCCACACAAGCTCCATGGGATTCCATGCACTGAAGGTTCCATGGTGCCCCTCTCCAGGTTCTTCCCCTATCCTGTCCCCTATGCAAGGTGTCCCCGGAGGCCTGTCCTTCTCCTCTTCCATGTCTCATGACTTCCACACTTTCCCCAGTTTTCTCCAGATCCCATGTCTTCCCATCCTACCCAAGTGCTGAAGGCCCCCAGTTTCTATTTCCTACCCAAATCCCCCTCCTATCTGTGTATGGAGACAAAGAAAAAAAATTTTTTGAGACATATTCTCACTTTGTCACTCTGGGTAGGGTGCCATGGTGTCATAGCTCACAGCAATCTCAAACTCTTGGACTCAAGCGATTCTCTTGCCTCAGCCTCCCAAGTAGCTGGGACTACAGGCGCCTGCCACAGAGTCCAGCTATTTTTAGAGGTGGGGTCTCACTCTGGCTCAGACTGGTCTGAAAGCTGTGAGCTCAGGCAATCTGCCTTGGCCTCCTAGAGTGCTAGGTTTATAGGCGTGAGCCACCGCACCAGCCAAGACAAAGAAATTCTTTTTTTTTTTTTGTAGAGACAGAGTCTCACTTTATCGGCCTGGGTAGAGTGCCGTGGCGTCATACTGCTCACAGCAACCTCCAGCTCTTGGGCTTAAGCGATTCTCTTGCCTCAGCCTCCCTAGTAGCTGGGACTACAGGCGCCCGCCACAGCACCCGGCTATTTTTGTTTGTTTGTTTTGCAGTTCGGCCGAGGCCGGGCTTGAACCAGCCACCTTCGGTATATGGGGCCGGCGCCCTACTCGCTGAGCCACAGGAGCCGCCCAAGACAAAGAAATTCTTAACTACAGTTTCCTTGGCAAAAACCTACCAGGAGTTTGAAGTGAGACAAAAAATTTTCTTCCTGTATATTTCACTATGGGTATGATTTACTTTCTGAGACAGTTAGTTTTACATGTTAACTTGGCTAGACTGTAGTACCCAGTTATTTAATCTGTTAAAAAAAGTAAACTGAGGCATAATAAAATTTTTAAAACTTTACTTGAGCAAACAACAATTCATGAGGCAGGCAGCTCCAAACTAGAAGTGGTTTGGGGACTCCAGCGAAGAAGCATTTTACAGAGTGAATGTGGAAGTCATGCAAAGAAGATTTTTATTAGTTACAGTTACAAAGTTACCTTATTTGGTCTAGCTCCTGAAAAGTCCTTTGTTGCATTATTATAAGTTTATTGGCTACTTCTGATTAGTTGGGCCTAAGTTTTTTTTTTTTTCTTTAATGTGGACATTTATAAGAAATAACTCAAGTTTTTAACCTATGCTTGGACATCAAGCAAGGTTAAAGTCACTTAGGAAGCCTGGTTGGCTTTGTCTGCTCGGCGATTCTTCAGGCCTGGACTCCACCTTCATTTACTTTAACAAATTCAGCACTAACCTAGGTGTTTCTGTGAAGGTATTTTGTAGATGTGATTTACATCTACCATCAGCTGACGTGAAGAAGACTATCCTTGATAGCCTGGGTGGGCTGGATGAAAGGCCTTACAAGCGGAGTGGAGGATTCCCTAAGGAAGAAGAAATTCTGCGTGTGGATGGCAGTGTTCACTGCTGCCAGAGTGCTCCAGCCTGCCCTTCCAGATGGCCCAGCCAACAGATTCCAGCCCTGCTCAGCCAGCCCCGCAATCAGGATGCCAGTTCCTTGCAATAAACCTCTCTCTCTACACACACACACACACACACACATTCACTGGTTCTGTTTATCTGACAAAGCCCTAAGCAATACACTACCTAATGAAATTAAGTAAACCCAAACTCAACATTCTCCCTCCCTCTGTCCCCAACACCATGCCCACTAGGCACTCACCCATAGTCCTCCTCCCAGTGGACGGTGTAGCCTGCCTTGCCACCACCCAAGCCAGAAGCACAGGGGTCTGACTCCCCCGCACCTCACTCCCACATCCAATCAGTAGGCCTGTCCCAGGGGTCTCATAAATCTGTTCCCCTTCAGCTGGGTCCCTACCTATTCTACCTCTGGCTGTCCACTGTGGACATCTCACGGGATTCTCTGTCCCTACGACAGCTTCATCCACCACATTCCACCCACCAGCCAGAAATCTCTCTCCCCTGTATAAAGGCCCCCACTGTGGGCAACTTGGAGGCCTCACCCCCAAGCCAGCAGGTTCTCTACCAGCAAACGCAAGGGGCCTCCATCTACCCCCTGGCTGGCCGCCTGCTTCCCTGAATCAGCTTCTGGGAGGCAAGGCTGAATTCCTACTTTGGAGCCTGAAACAGTACATGTTCAAATAATATTTGCCTGGATGGTGATTCAGTAGACCCACTCTCTCCTTCTCCTTTAACTGGTTGTAATACAGAATCAAAGAAACACGTTTCACTAGTTTGAGAGATTCCAATGGGAATCTCACCATCTCTATTCATGGTTTAACAGTGGATGATGACCGCAAAGGATATTTTGCCCCTTAAGACAACTAAATCTGCTTTTGACTCATATGTGGTCTTTCTTTTTTGTTTCCCAGTGATGCTTGTTTCCCAGAATGGAAAATATGTTCCACTCTGTTTGTGGATTCTTCAATACATCCAAGAAGAACATTTGGCTTCAGGGCCACTTCTTGAGGGTCTTGAGCAGTTACCAAGAGCTTTGCTCCACCCCATGGTCCCACAGACGGGCCATTCATGACTTCACAGCTATGCTGGGGAGAGCCCACAGGGCACATCTTCATTTCCAGACCCAAAGTCTGAGTCCCTGACCACAAGCCTTCTTCTCCATGCCTGTCAGGGGATTCTTCCAAGTGTTAGTATCTTAGATAAAGCCTATGGTCTGCCAGAACCTACCCTGAGGGCCAAACCCCAAGCCTAGTTCCCCAGTAGGAACACAGCAGCCACCAACTGCTAACTTGGAGCAGGAAGCATCCACTGAAATTTGGACCTCCTGAAACCCTGTGAACTTGGACCTGGCTTTGACATCCTTCTCTGTTTGAGAGTCTGTGCTTCCCCTGCTGGAGTCTGAATTCCTGGTACTCCTGTGCTAATGTATACTCATTGGAAAACTATGGCACAGTGATTAAACTGACATTTGTGGGCTGCAGCAAGTAACCCCAACACACACAGGCTTCTTGAGTTCATAAAATGACCAGATCAAACCCAGATGTCCAGACCCTGAATTCTAAAGGCCAGGTGCTAATGACACTGAGCAGGGACCCCTGGGGCCTTGTTGGGGGGACCCTCTCTTTTGACTGTGGAAAGTGTCCTCCCACCACCCCTTGCAGGAAGCTGGGCCTTGGCCCCCGAGTTCTAGCCTCACTTGTGAGAGACACACACTTCCCTGGTACTTTTCCACCCTCGCATTCTGAATGCCTGCCATCCACTCGGAGATAAAGCCAGACTCTTTATAAGCCCAGAACTTTAAGGTTCTCTCACACAGAGATCAGGCTCATATAGGGAGAAACCAAACAAATTCGAAAAGCTCTAGGAACTGCAAGAAGCGGGAGGGGGCCTCCTGGTAACTGAGGCTGCAAACCGCAAGGCAGGTGAACCAGCGCGAGCCACCTTGCTGCTGTCCCCTGAGCCCCACGGCCCACTGCCATGGAAACCGCACAGCAGCAGCGCCAGCCCCTCTCGCCCTCAAGCAGCGAGACAACCGTGTTTGGCAAGGTCCCTTGGTGGGTACGAAGCAGCTACGCAAAGCCTCTGGAAACTGGCCTTCTTTTCTCAGGTCTGACACCACCAGCTTCGTGGTGTCAGGGACGAGGTATTGTCCATATGACTGCCACTCCCTTGAAAGTGGGAAATAATATTATTGCACTTGATTCGAGGATAAGAAACCTTAGCTCAGAGGCACCGGCTGGTCTTTGAGCTTGAAGTGAGGCAAATGGTGTTTCAGTCACTGTGTGGTGAAGGACAATGAAACGGGAAAATGGACCCCCCACACTCACAGTCAGAAAGCATCATGGAGAGATTGCCCCCCCCGGCTAAGGATTCCCACCACCCCTGCCCTCTCTATGTCAACCCTGTGTTACCACAGCAAGCCACGGCAGGTGACCGTCAGAATTCAAAGTTAGCCCCTCTGCAGTCTCTGCACAGCACACTGGAAGGAAAATCCGCCTTGACAGAGCTCTAGCCCTCTCCCTCCTCCTCTGTGAATCCTTCCATGGCTGCCCATTGCCTGCAGGAAAAGCCCAAAGCTCTGAGTGCCTGGTAGCTCCCGTTCCCTGCAATCTGGCTGTGATCTGCCTCCCGCTGCTCGACAGCTTGAACCTGGACCCTGGCCAGCCTGTCCTCCACATCGTCCCTGAAACGCTCTGTGTCCCCGTCTGAAACACCACGGAGCGAGCATGACGCATCAGCTACTCATGAGCAGCTTTCCTTGTGCTGCCAGAGACTTCGCTAGAACCCGAGGACACACACGGCACTGCAGAGAAGAGGTGCAGATGGCTGCTTTGTTCTTGTCTTGCCAGAAGACAAGAAAAGGTTAGAAGCGCTCTTAGACATTGCTGGGAGAGGGTGAGATGGAACAACCCCTGTAAAGGGATAGCTGGCAAAATCTGCCACAATTACAGATGGAGGTACTCTTTGATCCTGCAAGCTCATTTCTGGAAATCAGTCCTGCAAATGCCCCTGCACACATGCAAATGGCAGGCATACAAGGTTATTCACTGGGGTGTTCATTGGAATGGCAGAAGACAGGAGACAGCCCCCAGTGGGTGTCAACAGGGACTGGTTAATGTGCTATGACCCACCCCGGTTGGGATGCTCAGCCCTGTAAGGATGGGGCCGGTCACTGTGGGCCAACAGGAAGAAGTCTCCAGGAGACACACCACTGTATACACACCACTCCTTTTAGGAAAGAAAAATAAAAGCACATATTCACATGTAATTCCATAACGAAACACCGGACACGTAAGCACGTGTATACGTGTCTGGTGTATACACGCTGTATACACACCTGTGTCTCCTGGAGACTTCTTCCTATTGGCCCACAGCGACCGGCCCTATCCTTACAATAGAGCAAGACTCTAACAAAAACAATTACCTACAGGTGGGTGGAGGAAGGGACACTAGGAGATGGAACTATCTTTTCGTATCGTTTCGATTTTTTTGAACTCCGTCATGTATTTCCTATTTGAAAGTTAAACATAATTTTTAAGGTTATATCTATCCAAGCGTAAAACATTTTGCAATTCAGTAACTTCACGCACGAAAAGGAAAAGTTGGTCTCCACTTGCTGGATGGTCCATGGAGTCTTCTGCTCTTCTTCCCTGTGGAAAGTTCCCTTGAGGGGGAGAGCGCTCTGTCCTGTTCATCCCTGTGTCACTGGGACCAAGTACACAGTAGGTATCCAGCAAATATTTATGCAATAGACAGCTGCTGTTTTGCAGAAACTGACAGCCATAGGTAAAATGCCAAATAAGGGACTAGCGCACACAATCAGGACTGTTCACTTTATTTAACAAGAATCACCATAGTAATGAGACACAAGTGAGAGAAATGGCACAGTGGTTGCTACAGCAGCAGCCTGGTGCTGATGAGTCCCAGAGGTAAAGCCTGGACCATATCTGAACCAGGGGTTCATCACTGCCTGGAATTTCATGCTTTGGAGAGGGGTTATGGTAAAGTGTTACTCATTTTAACAGCAAATGTTGAAAAGGTTGAAATATGCATTGTCCCCTAAAATACGTAGCTGTAATATAGGAGACTTGTTTCTCTTGCCATTTTTCCTCTGCTGATAAAAAAGAAAAGAAAAAAACAGGAAATGAAATCTGGTTTATATATAATTTGTCACACATGTAACATATCCGACTTTGTAAGCACTCCAAGTTTTCATTAACTCTGCTAAAATATATTTACATTAAGAAATCTCTCAGCCCTAATGTCATTGGTTTCAAGCTTCCCAAGTTGTTTTGCTAAAAATGCAGATTAGAGCCAGATGGAAGACCAAGCACCCCCATTTGACCTCCCTCCTAACCAAAATTCCATAAAGTACAGCAAAGTCTTCTTTAATTAGAAGAAACACAAAAGGGGAGAAGGACAAGGAAATGCATAATGTTATGGGAAAATACAAAAGGTGATCATCAAAGGGCCACAGCATTTGCCTCAATCCAAACCTGAGAATGTGAATGCTTGGTCCAGAGAGGCAAGACAGAGACTACTGACTCCCTGTCCCCAAGGAGAGGGACTCTTACACCACTCTGAGGAATATAAGCTGCCCTACCCCAGTAATCATCACGGCAGGTATAATCAATAAAATAAGCAGGGTAATAGGAATTCTTTTTTAGAGATAGAGTCTCACTTTATCACCCTCAGTAGAGTGCCATGGCTTCACAGCTCACAGCAACCTCCAGCTCTTGGGCTTAGGCGATTCTCTTGCCTCAGCCTCCTGAGTAGCTGGGACTACAGGTGTCCACTTCAAACCCACCACCTTCCATATATGGGGCTGGCGCCCTACTCGCTGAGCCACAGATGCCACTCAGTAATTCAGATGCCACTCAGTAATCACACAAAGATGAGCAGGTGGCTAAGAGTCTCCAAACATTTGAGAAAACTAACTCTGTGATAAAAAGACATTAAAAATTGTCTCGGCGCCTGTGGCTCAACGGGCTAAAGTGCCAGCCACGTACACCTGAGCTGGTGGGTTCGAATCCAGCCCAGGCCCACCAAACAACAATGATAGCTGCAACCAAAAAATGGCCAGGCGTTGTGGTGGGCGCCTGTGGTCCCAGCTACTTGGGAGGCGGAGGCAGGAGACTCGCTTGAGCCCAGGAATTGGAGGTTGCTGTGAGCTGTAATGCCACATCACTCTATCCGGGGTGACAGCTTGAGGCTCTGTCTCCAAAAAAAAAAAAAGATGTTAAAAATTGAAGAATTAGGCTAGGCATCTGTAGCTCAGCAGCTAGGGTGCTGGCCACATGCAAGGGGACTGGCAGATTCAGACTGGGCTGGGCCTGCCAAACAACAATGACAAACAACAACAACAAAAGAAATAGCCAGGCATTGTGGTAGGCGCCTCTAGTCCCAGCTACTTGGGAGGCTGAGACAAGAGATTCGCTTAAGCCCCAGGAATTGGAGGTTGCTATCAGCTGTGACACCACAGCACTCTACAGAGGACAACATAGTGAGATTCTGTCTCAAAAAAAAAAAATTTGAAGAATTATAACCAAAGGAAATAATAGAGAAAATAAAATAATCTTCTGAGAGATGATAGAGGATATTTCATCCATGAAAAGGTTAATTATAAATAGAAGAAACTGAAGGTTAATTTCAAACCCTTAATAAACCAGGCGATAGAGTGAAAACCCACCTCTTGGGGGAAAATTCAACAGATGGGATGATAGCAAAACAAAACATGGCTAAGGAAAATTAGTGACATGGAAGATCAAACCAAGATCTTCCTAAAGCTTAGGGTAACAAAGAGATAGATAATGGGGTTAAAAAACATAAGACTTAGAGGATAAATTCAGAAAGTACAGTATAATAGGAGGTCCAAAAGGAGAAAACAGAAAAATGGGAGTAAATAAATATTCAAATAAATAATGGTGAGTGCCAGGTGCAGTGGCTCACGCCTCTAATCCCACCACTATGGGAGGCCAAGGTGGGACCATCACTTGTGACCGGAAGTTAGAGGCTGAAAAACATCAATCTTCAAGCAGATAGGGTGTATTCAATATCAAGTAGATCGAATGAAAAGTAAAATGGAATTTTGGAAATATAGGCACATTGTACTGAAATTTTGGAATACCAAGGATAAAAGGAAACCCCAACAGCTTTCAGAGAGAGAGAAAATAGGTTATCACAAAAGAATGAAAATCAACTTGACATCAGACTTACCAAGACTGGATGATAAAAGATAATAAAACAATTTCCCTAACAGTCTGAAGGAAAAATTGTTTTTAACCTGGAATCCAATACCTAACCACACTAGTGATCAAGTGGAGATACAAAATATTTTTGCCCACACATAAGTTCATACTACCTATAAATTCCTTCCAAAGAATCCAAGAAAGTAATAGAAGGAGAAACAGTTGACACTTAAACTAGTTTTAAAAATATTAAATTTCAATCTGTAATTAAAATCTGAAATGAGTCCAGCGTGGTAGGGAAGTGGTCACTGGAGGAGGCGGGGAGTGACGGGAAGGCCAGCTGTGGTTACACTCCCAGCACAGACACTAGCTTTCAAATGTGACAGTGGGTCTGTTTGCAAATTAGCCTAGAATTGCCACACTTCAAAAATAAGTTAATCTGGGATTTTTAATCAACTAGACTGATTCAATAAATAAGTGGACTAGTAAACCAGTTTTGCTCTGTTAATAAAAATGTTTATAAATTCTGTGTCCTTGAACTCACACAAGGCAACGGGAAGAGAGGTAACATATCTAAGAAATTTATTTAAATTATCCCATATCCCTTTCCACTCCCTCTAAACTATAGTAAATCAGATCACACAAGCTGGAGATGGACCATACATGATCAAGAACCATACAAAGCTGAATCCAGGCAGGTTCTCCTAAAGAGAACAAAGGCTAAGACATGAAAAACAGGAGTTCCCAGTGTATCAACAAATTAAGTTTAGTGCAAATCTCTCCCTTATCCGAAACGGAGAGAGCTTCTCTCTCCCCACTTGAATTCTCTCCCTCTACCAGGAGCTTTAGTGTTTTCTGTATTCTTTTCTGTAAATAAATTCTGTCTTACCACTGGGGTGTGGGGGAGAAATAATGCAATGAAGAATAATAAAATACATGTATTTAAAAAAAAAATCTCTCCCTTATCCTTTCAACCAAAAAGAACTTTCTCTCAGTTGCGATGGCAGGAAACAGGGTGGGTTAGATCGACCTCTGAGCCCCAGTTCTTGCCGCCATCCACACCATTGCTACAGCCTCACTTCTAAGCAAAGACTTGAAATGTGTTTGTGTGGTGAGATGTATTCTCTCTCAGGCTCCTGCTGGTCTAAGAAAGAAGATGAGAGACATGAGGAGCAGAGCTACCCAGCCAACCCACAAATTCATGAGTAAAAAATAAAGGCTTATTACTGTCTACCATTGAGATTTGGGGGTGGTTTGTTACATAGCATAACTGTGGCAAGAGCTAACTGATGCAGCCTTTCTATTAAAATGGTTGCTGTCACTAGAGATAGATTTCCATTCCGGCACAGTGATGTGCACCTGCAGTGCCAGCTACTCAGGGCTCAGGCAGGAGGACAGCTTGAGCCTAGAAGTTGAATTACAGCCTAGGAAACATTACAAGAACTAGTCTCAAAAACAAAAATGTTTTTAACTAAAGAAGCCATAGAAAGGAGTACATAATTGATAATACAGATTTATGAAATTCAAAACCAGGGAAAACCCCACAAATCTCTGGAATATGAATCAGAACAGTGGCTGCTTGGGGGCCAAGGGAGTGAGGAGGGGTGGACAGACTGCAAAAGGCCTGGAAGAATTTTCGAGGATGATGACAGTGTTCTGTGTTTTGATTGAAGTGTTGGCTACACAGAGAGATATTTGTCAAAAACCAATGACCTATATCTCAAAAGTCTGTACATTTTACTAAACTATACCTTAATTTTTAAAAACATCTATGTGGTGGTGCAGTGCTCAGTTGGTAGGGCGCTGGCCCCACATACCCAGGGTGGCAGGTTCAAACCCAGCCCTGGCCAGCTAATGCAGCAGTGACAACTGCAACAAAAAAATAGCTGGGTGTTGTGGCAGGCACCTATAGTCCCAGCTACTCGGGAGGCTGAGGCGAGAAAACTGCTTAAGCCCAAGAGCTTGGAGGTTGCTGTGAGCTGTGATGCCACAGCACTTTACTGAGGGTGACAAAAAGGAGACTCTGTCTCAAAAAAAAAAAAAAAAAAAACTATGTGGGCCAAGCACAGTGGCTGACACCTGTAATCCCAGCACTGGGAGGCTGAGGCAGGTGGATTGCCTGAGCTCAGGAGTTTGAGACCAGCCTGAGCTAGAGCAAGACCTTGTCTCTTAAAATGTGGCAGGTGCCTATAGTTCCAGCCACTAGGGAGGCTGAGGCAAGAGGATCACTTGAGCCCAAGAGTTCAAGGTTGCTGGAGATATGATGCCACAGCACTCTACCCAGGGCAACAAAGCAAGACTCTCTCATAAATAAATAAATAAGTAAACATCTATGTATGTAGTTGGATACTATATCTAGGCTAAAGTACAGATAGGCCCAGCTGCAGAGCTGGACAACTCTCCTGAGCAGACAAAGTCTCTCCCATAAAAGGCCACTTTTCATGGGGCACAGAAGATGACCACATCTCGGTTTTCTGAAGGCACAGATGCACCAAGAGAAAGAACTCCAACTGTGTTCGCAGACACATTTGCCCTGTCTGCCCATGGTAATGAAGGAGCCAAGCAAGAGGGCCAGCAGGTGATTAGAGAGCCTGAGCAGCACAGCAGAAGCAGCTGGAGGCTGGGCAACCCTCCATTTCCAAGAAGCCTTGGGGAAGTTGAGCCCCCCCTTCACTGGCTACTCTGCTCAAGGATCCTCCCATCTTCACTCCTGGAGGGTCGTAAGTAACTGCAAGTTCACTGATCCATTCACCCTGAAAGAGCTGACCATGGGCAAGGCCAGGGTGAAGGAGATACCTGGGGTAATCCTGGCTCATAGAGAGAGAACTCACCTGGCCACCAGTGCCAAGGAAGTAGACATAGTGGGGGCAGCAGAGAGGGACAGCCAAGTGGCTCAGACAGAGCCTGAGTCAGCCATTCTCCAATATATACACACAGCAGAGCCTCTTCAAATTGACCACTCAAGGGACTGTAACAACCTGGTCAACACACCATAAGGAATGAGGCCTACTATACTGATATGTACATGTGGTGCACATCCAGTCTAGGAAAATTAGGTCAACTTGAGAAGGTGGTCAACTATGGAGGTTCTACTGTATTTCAAAACACCATGTTGCACATCATAAATATATATGATTTTTGTCAATTAAAAAATAAGCTTGGGGCTTGGTGCCTATGGCTCAAGTGGCTAAGGCACCAGCCACATACACCTGAGCTAGTGAGTTCAAATCCAGCCCGGGCCCACCATACAACAATGATGGCTGCAACCAAAAAATGGGCGGGCATTGTGGCAGGCACCTATAGTCTCAGCTACTTGGGAGGCAGAGGCAGGAAAATCTCTTGAGCCCAAGAGTTGGAGGTTGCTGTGAGCTGTAATGCCACAGCACTCTACCCAGGGCAACAGCTTAAGGCTCTGTCTCAAAAAAAATAATAACAATAAGTTTGGCTCGGTGCCCGTAGCACAGTGGTTATGGCTCCAGCCACATACACCGAGGCTGGCAGGTTCAAACCCAGCCCAGAACAGCTAAACAGCAATGATAACTGCAACAAAAAATAGCTGAGCATTGGCAGGTGCCTGTAGTCCCAGCTACTCGGGAGGCTGAGGCAAGAGAATCGCCTAAGCCCAGGAGGTGTGTTACCGAAGGTGATAAAGTGAGACTCTGTCTCTACAAAAAAAAAATAGCCAAGCATTACGGTGGGCACTTCTAGTCCCAGCTACTTGGGAGGCTGAGGCAAGAGAATCACTTAAGCCCAAGAGTTAGAGGTTGCTGTTAGCGGTGATACCACAGCACTCTACTGAGGGCAACATAGTGAAGCTTTGCTCAAACAAATAATAATAATAAATAAACTTAAATAATTCAAACTGCTTGAAATAAAATTAATTTTAAGAAATAAAAATAAGCTGGCTCAATGACTCACATGCCTGTAATCCTAGAACAGTAGGAGACTGAGGTGAGTGGATCACCTGAGGTCAGGAGTTTCAGACCAGCCTGAGCAAGGACAAGACCCTGTGTCTAAAACTAGCCAGGAGTCATGGCAGGCACCTGTAGTCCCAACTACCTGGGAGGCTGAGGCAAGAGGATCACTTGAGCCCAAGAGTTTGAGTTTGCTGTGAGCTATGGGGCAACAAAGTAAGACTTTGTCTCAAAATATAAAAAGAAAGGAAAAACTAAACCCACTACATGTTAACGTAAGTAATCTTTTATGAAAAATAACTATATTGACTCAGCACCCATAGCTCTGTGGTTAGGGCACCAATCACATACACTGGGGCTGGCAGGTTCAAACCTGGCCCAGGCCTGCTGAATAACATTGTCAACTACAACAACAACAACAAACAATAGCCAGGTATTGTGGCAGGTGCCTGTAGTCTCAGCTACTTGGGAGGCTGAGGCAAGAAAATCGCCTAAGCCCAACAGTTTGAGGTTACTGTGAGCTGTGACACTACGGCACTCTACCGAGGGCAACATAGTGAGACTCCATCTCAAAAAAAAAAAAGAAAAGAAAAATAACTATGTCCTCTAAAAATATTTGCAAGAAGAGTGGCATTGTTTCACATTTGCAAATCTCTAAAAAAAAACACTTGGCTCGGTGAAGAGAGCTAGTTCTCAGATCTGCTTTGGCCTTCAGTCTGTTGCGATGACAGACATCATGTAGTCTCTGGAAAATTCCACTGAATACTCATGGGAGAATGAGAAGGAAAAAAGGCAGATGACATCTCAGGATTATTATGAAAGGAGTTTTAGCCACACTTTGAGAACTACCAATATAGAGTATAACGCAACTATACAAAAAAAGCGGAATAGAAATTGCTGAGTAAAAGCACCACGATGCCACTTAGTGGTGTCTCCAAGTATTGCAATTCCTGGTTACCAAAGTTGGGTGTGCACACGTGGAGGGGTGTGGGTGTGGGCTGTGTGTATGTGTGTCCATGAAATGTGTATACAGACGGGGGGAGGGGTGTATGCATGAACATGGAGGGTGGCATGGTATAAAATGTTCATGCATGTAATATGTACAGATGGCTGTGCGTGCATGTGTTGTATGTGGTATATATGTGCATGCAGTGTGGGATATATGTGTGTTCACATGGGCCAAGTGTGCACATAATGTACAGACATGTGATGCATGCGTTGGGCCTGGTATGGGTGTGTATGCACATGTCATGCGTGCATGTCGTATGTGGGGATGTGTTTCATTGTGTGGTGTGTGTGTGCACAGGCAGTACGTGTGTGTGTGTGTGTGTGTGTATGATGTGTGATGTGTGTATCTGCCTTGGGGGGAATGTATGTAGAGTATAGGGTGTGTACTTAGGACTCTCACACAGAAGAATATTAATATTTCACCACCTTCTGCATATGCACCTGCTCTGTGCTAATCCTTCAACATTCAGAAAACATACATGGAAGTGCCCAGGAAGTGGCAGGCAGGTATGAGTCCCCAACTGTTCATTCTCAAACAGTTCCATCCCACCAGCTGCCTGAGTCAGCCATTGCCTCCACTCTACAAAGACACCCCGTAAGTGGAGGAACCACGATTCAGTTTTTGTCTTCGGACCACTAAGGAACTTAATCATCTTACATTAATATTGTAAACATTAACGTTAAATGTTGTTGTTAATTGTAACATTAACATTAAGTGGAGCCAGGCACTGTGGCTCACACCTGTAATCCCAACACTCTGGGAGGTTGAGGCAGGAGGATTGCTTAAGCTCAGGAATTCAAGACCAGCCTAAGCAAACGTGAGACCCCATCTCTACTGAAAACAGAAAAACTAGCCAGGCGTTGTGATGGGCCCCCGTAGTGCCAGCTACTCGGGAGACTGAGGCAAGAGGATCACTTGAACCCATAAGTTTGAGGTTGCTGTGAGCTATGACTCTACGGCACTCTACTCAGGGTGACAGAGTAAGACTGTCTCAAAAAAATAAAATAAAATAGGGCAGCACCTGTGGCTCAGTGGGGAGGGCACCAGCCCCATATACCGAGAGTGACAAGTTTGAACTCGGCCCTGGCCAGCTAAAACAGCAGTGGCAACTGCAACAAAAATAGCTGGGCATTGTGGCAGGCGCCTGTAGTCCCAGGTACTCAGAAGGCTGAGGCAAGAGAATCGCCCTAGCCCAAGAGCTGGAGGTTGCTGTAAGCTGTGATGCCATAGCACTCTACCAAGAGTGACAAAGTGAGACTCTCTCTCAAAAAAATAGAATAAAATAAAAATAAAATAAAAACCATCCAATGTAGTATTCAGCGTAAATGTAACAATATAATATTAATGTTACAGGCTCTGCACCTGTGGCTCCAGGGGCTAACGTGCCAGCCACATACACTGAGCTGGCGGGTTCAAATCCAGCCCGGGCCCACCAAACAACAATGATGGCTGCAACCAAAAAATGGGCGGGCATTGTGGTGGGCACCTGTGGTCCCAGCTACTTGGGAGGCGGAGGCAGGAGACTCACTTGAGCCCAGGAATTGGAGGTTGTTGTGAGCTGTGATGCCACGGCACTCTATTCAGGGTGACAGCTTGAGGCTCTGTCTCAAAAAAAAAAAAAAAATTAATGTTACAGACATTTCAATGTTATAAAAATTCCTTAAGTTATAAAAAGCATTTCTGGGCGGCTCCTGTGGCTCAGCGAGTAGGGCGCCGGCCCCATATATACCGAAGGTGGCGGGTTCAAGCCCAGCCTCAGCCGAACTGCAAAACAAAAAAATAGCCAGGCGCCTGTAGTTCCAGCTACTAGGGAGGCTGAGGCAAGAGAATCGCTTAAGCCCAAGAGCTGGAGGTTGCTGTGAGCAGTGTGACGCCACAGCACTCTATCCAGGGCGATAAAGTGAGACACAGTCTCTACAAAAAAAAAAAAAGCATTTCTATGGTATGACCAAAAATATGTAAAAAGATAAATTTCTAAATAAAAATAATAGGACAGCATCACCTAGAGCATTCTCCCTGCTCAATAACGCTTGAGGAGTGTGATGTATCATAATTAGAAAGGCATTAAACCAGCAATCACTTAGCACTGATCATATGCTAGTCACAGTGCAAGATA
>CAUYON010016044.1:0-26649 GCA_963573935.1 Arctocebus calabarensis | reverse complement strand
TTACCCTCGGGTGAGCTCTGTGTTACCCTGAGGTGAACTCTGTGTTACCTTGAGGTGAGCTATGTGTTATCCTCAGGTGAGCTCTGTGTTACCCTCGGGTGAGCTCTGTGTCACCCTCGGGTGAGCTGTGTGTCACCCTCGGGTGAGCTGTGTGTCACCCTGGGGTGAGCTCTGTGTCACCCTGGGGTGAGCTCTGTGTCACCCTGGGGTGAGCTCTGTGTCACCCTGGGGTGAGCTCTGTGTTACCCTCAGGTGAGCTCTGTGTTACCCTCAGGTGAGCTCTGTGTTATCCTGAGGTGAGCTCTTTGTCTCCCTTGGGTGAGCTCTGTGTTACCCTCGGGTGAGCTTTGTGTTACCTTCAGGTGAGCTCTGTGTTACCCTGAGGTGAACTCTGTGTTATCCTCAGGTGAGCTCGGTGTTACCCTCAGGTGAGCTCTGTGTTATCCTTGGGTGAGCTGTGTGTCACCCTGGGGTGAGCTCCGTGTTACCCTCAGGCGAGCTCTGTGTTACCGTCAGGTGAGCTCTGTGTTATCCTCGGGTGAGCTCTGTGTTACCCTGAGGTGAGCTCTGTGTTACCCTCAGGTGAGCTCTGTGTTACCCTGAGGTGAGCTCTGCGTTACCCTCAGGCGAGCTCTGTGTTACCCTCAGGCGAGCTCTGTGTTACCCTCGGGTGAGCTGTGTGTCACCCTGGGGTGAGCTCCGTGTTACCCTCAGGCGAGCTCTGTGTTACCCTCAGGTTTCCCTAAGCGGGTGTTTATTGTATGTGCCAGATGCTGTGAAAGGACACAGTGTTGAATGTGGGAGACACAGGCCCTGCCCTTGTGATCAGAGCAGCTGGGTGTTGAAGAGCTCACAGCTGGGGGATTTAAAGCAAGGGGACCCCTTCCTTCTGGAAGAGAGCCAGTTGGGGAGCTGCTATCACAGGGGACGATGAAAGGGCAGGTCAAGCCATTGCTGCCTGGCACTAGTGGGTGGTCAATGAGGGTCCTCAGTGTCCTTTACCAGAGCCAGAGAGGAGTTCTTGCCAGCTGGCCTTGTCGGCCAACTGGAAGTGGATCAGCCCTCAACATTCTTAGCCCCTCATATCTCTGCCTGGAATTGCAAGACAGTCCAAGGCTAAAACAGACCCCTCCCCTCCAAAGTCAGCTTCTCTGCCCTCAGTTCCTGTGCGCTGAGAGCATGGTATCTTGGCCTAATCCTCCTGATACTTTGTCCTTATTGTCACTATGCACAACAAATCTTAGTTTCTCCCTCAGACCTCCAGCTGTGTGTGCCTCCAGGTAACTTGACTTGCTGAGGAAAGGCTCTTTCTTCAGCTCCACTTTGACTTTGCTGTGTCCTAAGATTTCTGAGACCTGCATGGGGGAGGGAGGTAAGGGATCTGCCCTGGGTTGTGCTGGCTCCTCAGCTCATCTCCTGGTCCTAGGAGGCCAGGTCGGGGGCCTGAAGATGGTCAAGGGTTGCTGTGAGCTGTGTGACGCCACAGCACTCTACTGAGGGCAATAAAGTGAGACTCTGTCTCTAAAGAAAAGAAAGATTGTAAGGGGGCAAGTGTTCTTCTTGCCCTGCTCTGCATCTCAGGGGGATGCCCAGGGAAGGACAGGTGCGTACCTGGGGAGCCCAGGGAGCCCTGTGGGTGTGTGCTGCTCCCTTTTTGGTAGGGACAGAGCTCTAAGAGGCGGGGTCCCATCAGCATTTACTGAGTGTGCAGCCCTGTGGGGAATATGAAAGTGAGTCAGGTGAGGATTTGGACCTCTGGATGTATGTACTACCTAGTAAGAGAGAAAAGTGCTCTTAGATGCACCATGGCACATGGTAGTGTTTCGCAATTGGTGTCCCACGGCAGATTGGTATGCCACGAGAGGATCTTAGTTGTGCCACAGAAATTTTTAAAGCTCATTAACTAAGGGCAGACATGGCCTATAATCCTAGTACTCTGGGAGGCCAAGGTGGGTGGATTGTTTGAGTTCAAGACCAGCCTGAGCAAGAGCAAGACCCATCTCTACTAAAAATAGAAAAATCAGCTGAGCGTCATGGCAGGTGTCCTGGTAGTCCCAGCTACTCAGGAGGCTAAGACAGGAGGATCTGGTGAGCCCAAGAGTTTGAGGTTGCTATAAGGTATGATGATGCCATATCACTTTATTCAGGGCAACAGAGTGAGGTTCTGTTTGTCAGGAAAAAAAAAAGATCATTAATAAAATTTTCAAAAGAAGTTCAAAGCACAGTAAGTATATTTTTTTACTCGTCTTTTAGATCAACATAGTCGAAGTGTGCTGTGGACGTTTAACTAGAGGTTGAATGATAGGTGAGATTAAAAATGATTGAAAAACACTGGTGTAGAGAGCGCTTAGCTCACTGAAACGACACAAGTGGACGCTGGACCCCTTTCCAGGGGTTTCTGGCCTGCGGTCCACATGCAGATATGTGAGAATTTTTTTTGTGGTGGATGTTGCAAAAATTATGCACAGACCTTTTTTTTTTTTGTTGTTCATTAGCTTTCATTAGTGTTTGAGTAGTGAATGTTTGGCCTGAGAACAACTCTTCTTCCAGTGTGGGGCAGAGAAGCCAAAAGGTTGGACACATCAGGGGGATAGGTGTCTCTGGAAGAGGTATAGCCTTGAGCTGGACCTCGAAAGTCAGGAGCAAGGAGGATGTTTTGGGGTGGAGAGGGAAAGATACAGGCACATGCACAGCGGGTGGGGGGCCCAGGCTGACAGGGCAGATGAGGTTGTGTTGGGTGCACAGCAGTGTGGTTGGAGGAGCCCATAGGGCGATTCTTGGGAGTCCCAGGAAGTAGCTCTCAGTTCCCTGCTCTTGGAGACAGGGCAGGGTTATATTGTGGAATATTGGGGAATATTCCTGGCTGCAGCAGCCCTCCTCCTTCAGAAATCTGAGCCTCTCAAGGAACTGACCCTCCTGGAGAGAGTCCACTCTGGGGCACCACACTGCTAGAGATGGTTACCTTTTCTTTCCTAGCGACAAATCAGAGCCATCACACAGTGCTAGAGAAGATATCCCTGAAGGATGTGGAAGTAGTTGGACAAACGACAGTGGTCTTTTAAAATGCCTCCGAAGGTCACAGAGCTATTAAATTTCTATAACTTTACAGATTCTAGAGTTACAAATGGCTTCCCTCTTAAAATGGTCCCTGTCGTAATTCAAACTAAGTATTCTAATGTTATTTCTGCCACAGAAATATATTTTTTGAAGAGTAATGCTTTCTTAAAAAATTTAACCACTGTGGTTTTAGTTTCTGCCATCTGAGGGCTAGGTAAGCACAGGCTGATGACCGGCCTCCTCCAAAGTTGGTACGTGGGTGCTCAGAGGCTGCTTTAATTATTACTGCTTTCCTGCCATGCAGGTTAGAACTGAAAGTTCTTTTTGTGTGTGTGGGCTTTGCAGCACTGTATTTTATGGATTTTTAAAAAATGTTTTTGCCCTTCTTGAGTGTTACTGGATGCCCAGTCACCGGAAGGCTGGGATCTGTTTTGTAATTGATTTATCAGGTGCCAGGCTGGTCACACATCTCCCTGCAAGAGTTTATGAAAAAGACTCCTGCCTCCTTTCTTGAGGGACGTTGTGACTGGACCAGCTAGGGGCTCCTGACAGAGTGAAACAGACCAGGGGCTTCCTTTGTGTCGAGCAGGGCAGCTCCATGTGAGATATGAACTCTGTAACCTGCTCCAGCAGCCTCCTTCCACTGCTGCCGCGTCCCAGGGCTGCACTCCGGGTAATTCAGGAGTGGGCGAGAAACTTCAGCGGCCTTGGGCAGTGTGCTCATGTTTTGCCGTCACTGAGTACTTCAAAGATGCTCCTCATGCTTTCTCTCCCTCCCTCGAATGGTCCACCTCCCCCACCATCACTGCAGGCCAGCTGAGAGGCCCGGGCAGATGACTTCTTTCAAGGCAAGATTTAGAGTCGGGTGATGGACGAGTGGGGAGGTGGGGCTGCTGAGTCGATGGTGATATGTTCAGTGAAAGCAGTTCATTAAGGGACGAGCTTAAGTGGGGGGTAATGCATTTTTCTGTTCCTTTGTTCTTCAGCTAACACTGATAGCATTTTCCCTCATGACAACCTCAGGCTGTGCTCAAAAAAATGCTTCCAGGATTCCTTTTGACAATGCTAGAGGTTATCATTGGTCCCTCACCAAGGACACAGGAAAGTCACAGACATTGGGGTTTCTTTCTTGCTAAAGGCCAAGTTTGTGAGATGAAAACTCTCCATGTCCTCATGGCAAGATAAGGGCTGCCCAACAGGGCTGTGTGGTGTGTTCAGACAAGCACGTCATTCCCAATAGGCCTCAGAGAGCTGTTTCAGTAAGACTCTTGTCTGCCCCTTGGAGGAGGAGCAGTTTGTTGTCCAGGGCTGTAATTCATGTAGTGAAATTGGTAGCTATCCTAACACCCTGCTTTTGAGTCAAAGCTGGTGTTGGAGAAGCAGAAGCTTAAGGATGCTTAAATAAATGCCATGAACCACAGGTGCCAGGCATTCTCCCAGGCACCCGTGCCACTCCCAGCTCAGAGACACTGCAAGTGACCAGGGAGGTTCTCCTCTCAGCCAGTGTCCACAGACGGCCAGGCCTTTTGTGTTCTGAAAGCCATGAATGTGAGGTCACTGTGGTTCCCAGAACGGACTGCTGAGGCCAGGATCTGTGGGCTGTTGAAATCAGTGACTGATATTTTAGAACTGAAAGGAGGAACTTGCATGGATACCATTTTTGGAAGGACTCATTTATGTTTCTTCGGTCAGTTTTGCAGCACTGGCAGATAAAACGCTGCAGCCCAGAGAGAAATCATCACCAGTCCCTTTTTAAGGAAACAAACAAGACAAAGACCTAATTCTGTTCCTTTTCATGTATTGTACAATGCATGCTTCAAACGTTACCAAAGAAAACTAGAAGAGTTCCATTTCACGGTTTAATTAACATAAAACATGTTGCTTAGCACACAGGGAATGAATATTGATGGGCATGGTATGTGTTTAGTACATTGTGTAGTATTTTGCTGGTATAAAAAAATGTAGGGAAATTGTGTGTGTATATTTGGTATGTGTACTTTAAAAAACCTTCTGTTTGTAGTGAGTCTCCTTTGGCGTCCACTTAAAGTTTTTCTGGAGACTCCTACAGCCTCCATGAAATACTGAGAGACCGTTAAATGCTCAACTGTGTGGTCCTAACCAAGTGCAGCGTGAGATCAGAGAAGGGAGACTTCTGTGTGGGCCAGAATGGAATTTTAAAATATATCTTACTAACTTTGAAGGGAGACAAACAAAAATGCTAACTTAAAAAAAAAAAAAGGCAGAGAGTTTGGCTGGTTTGTATAGAAGTTGTGAGTGGGGTAAGGAAGGTGCTAAGCGTGTGTGGTTTTAGGACTCTGTCACCCCAGCCTGCACCCTCACATGCTGACCATGGGCAGCCTGTCCAGAGACGCCACAGAGGTGCCCCCTGTCCTGCCCTCAATAGGAAAGCTCTCATATTCGGGGGAGGGGAGTCACAGGTGATCGAAAACCCAGTCAGTCAACAAATAACCTGTTTAGCACCAACTGTCTAATAGTTGCAGTAACCACTGTCGTGAAGCACATACTGTACGCCGGGCACTGTGCCAAGCACTTTACAACCTTTTATCTCTCACAACTCCATAAGTAGTAAGGCTCCCCCGTGATTTCACAAGTTAGGAAACAGGCTGGGGTGTGGGTTGACTCGGTAACTGGAAGAAATAAATTTGTTCTACAGAAATTACCCATGCCAGGATATTTGGTTATCTGCTCTAGCCAAATGGTCTTGGTCTGGGAAGTCCAAGATCGTGGTGCCGGCGCTGGTGTCTGGCAAGAGCTACTCCCTGCTTCCCGCGGTGCCTTGTTGCGGTGTCCTCGTAGGTGGAGTGGAAGGGCAAGAAGGCAGGCCTTCCTCCAACCTCCAGCCCTGTCAGATTGCTCATCCCATTCACGAGGGGAGGGCGCTCGGGACTTAATCACCTCCCAAAGGCCACACCTCTTAATACTGTTGCACCCTCCAGCATGAATTTTGGAGGGACTTGCCTAAGGTCATTACACTGCCCCTGAGCCGCAGAGCTAGGAACTTGAAGGAAGGTGCAGAATAACACCTCCTGCTCTTAAGGGTTATGCTCTCTGGCGTGTGGTTGGGGGCAGGCCACTGGACGAGAAAAAGAATATGTGGCGTGTGGTTGCAGACTTCAGGCCACCTGCCGACCTCAGAGAGGAGCAGACCGAATGAAGAGGCGGCTCATCTCCCCACCAGGGATCGTATGGAGAAGGGGAAACTGTGCCAGTGCAGGTGTGCTTGCTTTGCCCTTCAGAGTCAGTGTAAAGAATGAGCAGATGAAGGTTGGTGTCATGGACACATCCTACTGATTTCGGAAACAACTGCAGTCCATAGCAGGGGTGTACAGCCTGCAGCACTCCAGCCCGTGCTTATTGTGTGAGGACTTCTTTTGCTTATACGTGGTGTTAGATATCATGAAAAACATGCACAGACTTTTTTTTATTGCTAATCAGCTTTCATTAGTATTTGTGTATTTAATGTGTAGCCCAAGACAACTCTTGTTCTGCCGTGCGGCAGAAAAAAAAGTTGGACACCCTTGGTCTGTCTGTAGTCTATAGGATGGGGTATAATAATTAAGATTGCAAACTCAACCTAGAAAAAGGGCCTCATGCCTTATTGCTGAATATCAATATGGTCACCTTCCACGTACTCCCCCTAAGAAGCTAAGCACTGACACCGGCTCCTAGTCCACCTTTCAAAGCAATTTTGGAACTCTTTCTGGAAGGCCATCAGAATTATTGTCATATTACCCTTGATGTCCTGGATGTCATCAAAATGTCTTCCTTTCAGTATGTCCTTTATCTTCTGATGAAGAAAAGTGTCATTGGGCACCAGATCAGGTGAGTAGGGAGGTGTTCCAATAAGTCATTTGTTTACTGGCTAAAATCTCCCTTACAGACAGTGCTGTATAATGGGTACATTGTTGTGATGAAAGAGCCAAGAGTTGCTGGCAAAAAGGTCAGGTTGTTATTTTGTTATTTATTTATTTATTTTTTTGGAAACAGAGTCACCCTGGATAGGGTGCTGTAGCATCACAGCTCACAGCAGCCTCCAATTCCTGGGCTCAAGCGAGTCTCCTGCCTCCGCCTCCCAAGTAGCTGGGACTACAGGCACCCACCACAACGCCCAGCCATTTTTGGTTGTAGCCATCATTGTTGTTTGGTGGGCCCAGGCTGAATTCAAACCCGCCAGCTCAGGTGTATGTGGCTGGTGCCTTAGCCCGTTGAGCCACTGGTGCCGAGCCAAGATCAGGATGTTCTTGTCTAACCTTTTCATGCAGCCTCTTCCGAACTCCCCATTAGTAAACTTGGTCAACTGTGTGTCTAGATGGTACAAATTCATAACAAACAATCCCTCTGATATCAAAAAAGGTTAGCAACATTGTTTTAACTCTTAATTTGGACTGGAATGTTTTTTTGGTTGTGGAAACTTGGCTGACCTCCATTGTGCACTTTGACACTTTGTTTCAGGGTCAAATTGGTACACCCATGTTTCATCACCAGTGATAACGTGACCTAAAACATTGTCTTGCCTCTCCAAAGGACTTGGCAAACTTTGACTCTCCTTTGCCTTTGTTCATCGGTGAGCTCTTTTGGGACCATTTTTGCGCACACCTTTCTCATGCCAAGATACTCAGTTCAGATTTTCCTATTTTTCTATTGATGTTTACTTGGTCTGCTATTCTTCTCACAGTCAGCCAATGGTTTTGATAGAGAATATGATGAATTTTTGCAATGTTTTCATCAGTTCTGCTCATTATTGGCTCCCTCATTCCTCTTTATCAGTGGTGCTTTCTCTCCCTTCAGAAAAACATTTAATCCATTTGTACACTGCCATTTTCTTTATGGCATTATCCCCATAAACTTGGACTAACACATCCCTGATTTCACTTCCACTCTTGCCAAGTTTAACAAGAAATTTAATATTTGTTCATTGCTTTAATTCAACCTCCAACACTGTCGTAATGGCACACAAAACCATAACAACAATAATGAATGCCACTCAGCAAGACACCACCACACATCACCATGAACACAGCTGTGAGCTGCTGATACGCCCAGTTAAAACCTCATCAGGTTGTTTCTACAGTGCTGTCAATGTATGCGCATAGTGGCAAGTTCACAAACTTAATTGTCCGGCTTTGTATATAGTATAGTCACACAAACAGGTAGCAGGAAAGAGAATAGGCTGATATGAGGCAGTAGGGAGTCGTGGAAACTGGAGCAAAGTGCAGCATCGCTGCCTGTCTAAAGAAAGCAGCCACCACTTAGCTCTAGTTACCTGTCGTCATGTGGAAATGTGGGCCCAGTATTGCCAGGTGCACTGATATTCTTCCCCTAGAAAAAGCCAGAAATCTGGATTTTTACATTGTCCTCCAATCTTTGGATGTCCGCTGTTAATTTTAAATTTTGTTAATGAATCCATTGTTGTATATAAGCCTCTGATTTGAAGTCTTTGGAGAAGGTGGTATAGAAATTGGTACACAGAGGTTGGAAACCCCAGGACAGGAGGTCAGAAGTAGTGAGTGAATTCTACTTTCTTGGTCAACATTGGGTGACTGCAGCTCACACCAGCGCTTCTTAAACTTCCATGTGCATATGAATCACCTGGGGATCTTGTAGGAATGTAGGTCCTGACTCAAGAGATGGGGTCTGGCTCAGTGCCTGTAGCTCAGTGAGTAGGCGCCGGCCATATACACCCAAGCTGGCAAGTTCGAGCCCAGCCCAGGCCTGCTAAACAACAATGACAACTGCAACCCCAAAATAGCTGGGTGTTGTGGCAGGTGCCTATAGTCCCAGCTACTTGGGAGGCCGAGGCAAGAGAATTCCTTAAGCCCAAGAGTTAGAAGTTGCTGTGAGCTGTGAAGCTGCAGCACTCTACTGAGGGTGGGATAGTGAGACTCTGTCTCAAAAAACAAACAAACAAAAATAGAGATGTAGTTTGAGATGCTGCAGGTCTAGGGGGCTTTACTGGGAAGATGCCAAGGCAGCCTCCACGCAGGGTAGGGCAAGAAGTCCCGTGATGATGCAGTGCCATCTACTGTGAGCAGAGAGAGGGGCATGGCCTCCCATATTAACCATCGCTATAGCACGCCAAGACAATAAGGTAAATGGCGTATTCATGGCCATTTCTAGGGTCTCCCTAAAAGTCAGAATTTGAGCTAGGTAAGAGGACTTTGAATTTTATATCCTTTTAATGCATATTCATGTAAGATAAACTTGGATTCTTTTCTATATCATCTGGGAAATTGGGATTAGAATATTAAACTTTCAACTTGGGTGGGATAAAGGGAGTGTTAGCTGATTGGCTGTTCCTTTTTTCTGCTATATTTTGAGGGTGAAAAATATGTCTTGCATATGTTGGTGTTCTGTTGCTTCCACGTGGCCTTGGCGTCCCTTCAGCATGGGGTCGGTGGTGGGAGGAAAGGGTGGGTGCTGAGGAAATTGCTTTGAGCAGAAATCATGTTGTTTCCATTCACTAAGAACTGTTCTTGGATCCCTTCTCTGGGTCCCCTGCCTGTGTCCAATGCCCTTGGAATTGCATGCCAGGAAACAATAAGATCTTTCTAATTGGGCCAGTGGGAGGAAAGGGACTGGGTGAGCCAGGATGGGCTGGCAGTTGATACCTAAAAATAGATCCTTTTCCTCATGAATAAACATTTTTGGGGGGCCAAAAGCCTTGCACATTTCTAACCATCCGAGAGGAACATTGCATTGGCAGGTCAAGGGTGGTGGCCAGCAAGGCCTGGGTACCGCCAGGTGGGTGGGATGCCAGTCAGAGTAGGGTTGCCATGACAACCAAACTCCTAGGAAAAAGCTTCAGTGGCCTCCAGGGAGCAGAGGCGGATCTCAGATCTGGGGCCAAAGTATATGTGCAGGGGATAAGTGGGAGAAAAATCTTGGAGCCTCGCTGCTTCATCTTTAGTGTGCCTGTGAATGTGAAATGCAGAGTCTGATTCAGTGGGTCTGGGCTTCTGCAATTCCCGTGAGCTCCCAGGTAACACCTGCGCTGCTGGTCCAGGGAGCACACTTCAAGTTGCAAGGGGTCAGGGGACATCTGTGATCCTCAGGGCTTGGAGGAAGAGTGAAAGCAAATAGGCCAGGGAGTTACCCCACTCAATTTTTATTGAATTTGGCCTAAGCTAAGAAAAAGGCAAGTGTTTGACAGCTGTTTCTTGTCATATTGTCATACTGATGATGTTTTCGTTGCATGGTGGTGACACTTTAATATCATGACAAGATTACATATGTTGTATGTTATAATTTTATTGGCAAAAATGCATATGGTTGGGTGGAGTCTGAACATCGTGGATGTGATAACTGATTCAGTCAAAACCAGCCCTGGGCTAGTTGATGTAACTGAGACTCTTCTAAAATAACGAAGCACACTTTACCAAAATTATAAGGGCAAAAGAATAGCCCAGACATTGTAGCTACGAGATGAAAAATCATTTCGATCATTTAAAAACCTTTGTGAGGATGTAGGTAGTTTTCCCTTAGGGGAAGAATGAAACCATTCCCTGAGAGGCCAGGGTTCTTACTGAGTTCCGTAGTCTTCCTTGCGGAGAACAAATTAGGCAAGGCCGTGGTTGAGAGAGATAAAACCCAAATATTGTGTTGATTTTGTCAGCTCTTGAGATTTGTTCCAGAGAGATGGAGTGAGCAACGTTCCTCTGGCTCCTTGGAAGGCTTTTTCTGGATGGGTCTTTTTGCTGAGTATTGGCTGCCTAAGTTGTGTCTGGACAGTAGAGGCAACAGCCGTCCGCAGTGCCATGGCCAAGTCGTGCTTGAAAAATCTCGTCCTGCTCCTTTCCACCTCCCGAGTGAGTTCGTCCCACATGCTGTTTCCGATTACCCCACTCTCCATGCAATCGCATTTGGGCTGTCTCCAGACTGTCGCATTGTTGTGTTCTTGGCATGAGCTCTGCAGAAACTTGAGTGAGGCTTGGTGTGGAAGCTATGCCTGGGTGCCCTTTTCTGAGGATTCCAGAGCTACCTTTTCACAGTCCCCCACTTATCCCACATCCCTAGGGGGGACTCCCACATTCCCCCAAGGGTGTGAAGAGTCTGATTTTAGAACTCAAGACAAAAAGGCTCCAGCTGGCGATTCGGGTTGTGTTCCAGTGAGGGTCAGTGTCCAGCACCCACTGCCATGTGGAAGAGTTGCGGTCAGGTCTGCCCCTAAGGTGCGAGGCACTGCAGGGACAGAGGCCAGCAGCCACCATACATCTGAGGCTGGCATGTGGGGGTCCCAGAGGCATCGCCGGCCGTGTGCTTGGCTGCACAGTGGGCAGGAGCCTGGTGGGAAGTAGCAGGATGGGGCCTGTAAGGGGGCAGGTGGAGCAGGCCCAGCCTGGCCTTGGGCCTCCAAGAGCTGATTGTCCATCAGGGGCTTCTCTGTTGCACAGAGGTGACCCACATACTTGTTTCTGCTGCTCCTTATCTGCACAAACCCTCAGCTGCCCAGCACTGGGCTGACTGGGGGGAGCTGCCCCTGTGGGTGGGGCCCTCTCTCCCCTGGCTGTGCTGGCTTTGTGTGGCTTTCGAGGGGAGTGTGGTCACAGGTTGTCCCTGAGTCTCTTTACTCCTCCCTTCACACTGGCCACCGTGGACATCCCGTGTCCCCTGTAGGGAGCAGTAGGCAGGGGGTTGGGAAGGGAGACGTCTCTGCGGCAGAGGGGACTTCTGAGGGTGACTTGCTCAGGGTGAGAGGTGAGCAGGAGGCCAGGCTTCCCCTGCACGGCTGTAAGTGCAGTGCTTGTGTCCCCCCATCTCCGTGGTCTCTTGGCGAGGCACCGTCTCTGACAGCGTCTCTCCCCTTTGTCTGACCCTGCGGTGTATCCTGCAGGTCAGATGAAGCCTCATTTTCTTTTGTGGGAACTCAGATGTAATGGGAGAAGTCCTGGGACACAAAAAATAGGCTTTCTTCCCTTTTCGTCCTAAGACGTTGTTGGTTTTTACCCACGTTCCAGCAAACTTGTTCAACTTATAACAAAATACCATTAAAGCTTTTAAGTTTTTGCCATGGACTTACAGTAGAGAGCAAACAATAATATTCTAAGATTTGCGAAGCTTAGTTGAGGTGGCGGTGTGATTTTGGCAGCGTGCCTCCCTGGGCCTTGTCCCAGCCTCTGCCTCCCCCCGCACAGGTTGGCAGCAGTGGACAGTTTCTCCGGAGTGGGGACGGCAGAGTTGCTGGGACTCAGGTGCTTGCTGTTATTTGCGGCCCCGTCTGTGTGGATGGGATCTCCTCATGGACGCAGCCCGCTTGGGCAGAGGGGTCCCTGGCCCTCCGTGCCACCCTGGAAAGCAAAGCTGAGGGCATCACTTCCTGAGGACCTGAAGCCACCCCAGTGCCGTGGAAAGAAGGGACGATCGACCTCACATCTGAGGTTCCAGCTTTCTGTTCCTATTTTATTTTGAGTCAGAAGGATGGTTAGGAGAAGAAAACTCAACTAATGAGTCAGCACCATGGAGGGGTGAGGCATGAGGGTGCGGAACCACAGGCGGGGGGGCCAGCTGAGGCCCCAGAAAGGAAAGTGCCCTGCCCGCGGTCATGCAGCTGGAAGGAGAACAGGTTTCCAGACTCCCAGCCTAGCTCTTGCTTCACCCCAGTGACCCCCAGGAGGCCTGCGGGCTCTTGCTCCTCCCTGGGAGCCCATCTTTCCTGTCTGTTCTGCCTTGGACCCCTGAGAGCCCCTCTGCTCTCCCTGTAGGAGGGAAGCCAGAGCTCAGCCCCTGAGAGCCCCCACTTGTCCCTGTGGGCTGGAGTTCCCTCCTCTCCTCCCAGCCTCCAGCAGCACACCGTGGAATGGGCCACAGCTGCTGGCTTCTCTGTCCTCGGGCTTCACGTAGACTCTGTCCGGGAAGGCTGCGTGAGGCTCACAGCCAGAACTTGGGTGTCTCCATCTAGGCTTGGGGCCTTCCCTGTGTTGTAGAAATAGCCCCTCTGGCATCGTCTTTCTTTCTTTGTTTCTTAGAGTAACAGCCTAAAGTCTGAGGCAGGGCCAGCAGGTTTGGAGGGGAGTGGTGGACCTCAAGTTTAAAAAATTTAATGAAACAGTTTTAGTTCTGGGAATGAAAAGAAACAATTTTAGGTGTTGATAAATGCTTGGCAGAGTTCTTTTCCTCTTTTCAGAGCTGATCCTACAGATTAGGGTTTTGGCGCAAGGCTTATGACTTAACCTATATAAGCTGGGAGAAATGTAAATAATGCTTTCTTTTCTTCTGAAAAGGGGGCTCTGACCTTGGAATATGAGCCATTAGTTCAAGCACTGACGTCTCATCACAGAAGGCATTTCCCCATTTTCTGTGTTCAAAGATATTAAAAAGCTATACTTTTACTTACCCTTAGCACAGCATCCTGCACTACCCAGCCCCTCTTCTCTCCATGTGAACAATACTTTGACAAACTAATACTCCTTATTGTTCATTACCGTTTATTCTTACATGTATTTGTCACAAGTCTTCGAAGGAATTTGAGACATTTGTTCATATGGTTTGAATTACTAGTACCTAACAACAAAGCTTCATTTGTTTAAAAATACTCTACACTTAAGGCTCGACGTTCAGTGCTCCCTGGTATATCTTCACATAGGGATGTTACTCTTTTCTGGGGAGCCATATCAGGAATGAGAAAAATGTCTTCTAGAATCCTGGATTTTGGAAAGATGACGGCACTTACCTACAGCAAGGGAGTTAGTTTTTGCTCCAGTCAAGGCAGAGAGATTCAGTCTATTCCACTCCATTGGGAAGGCTGTCTGAGGGCTCCGTAAGGACAGAACAGGAGAGGAGTCCCTGCAATCTCCTGGCCCAGGCTGCACAGGACACACGGCCACTTGGTCACATGTAGTCGACATGATGCTGCCAGCCTTGCTCACCACTGGGGGAAGTATTTCTCTTCCCTGCTCTGATTTTTGCCTCTGGTCATTACCTGAAAGGCTAATGAAACTGACATCATAACAATAAAATTGCCCTGGATTCTTAGAGTGAAAACATTGGTGTTTCAGTTAATAAGATGGAAAGAGAAGCATCTGAGATCTTGGTGGTTTCTGTCCAGGATAGCTCTGTTTAAATGAACGTGATGGTTTTATTGTTGTGTTTAGCTCCCTTTTCTTTAAAGTATTATTACTTAAGACCTGCGTTCATCAGTTATTACATGACATCTTAATTTAAATGAATTAAGAATTTTATTTTTTAGCTAACAAGAAATCCTGAGATAAGTGGACCATGATGTTAACTTCACAATGTCGTCAGGGACCCATGCTCCTTCCCTATTTTTGCTCCACAGAACTTCAATCTCTCATCTCCCAAGGTCATGAGATGGCCACCTAGAGCATTTATAGTCACATTCCCCACCTGGAGAAAAGCCAGTGTCAAAGCCTGTCTCTTGTATTTAAGTCTCATTGGCCACCCCATTTGCAAAGTAAGTTGGAAAATGTGGGCTTTTTAGCTGGGCCCATTACTTTCTCACTAAGGTAGGGTTTCAGTCAGGGCCAAGATTAAGGTGAAGCAAGTAAGACACTTACCTTTGGTGTAAAATTTAAGGGGGCACCAAAAAACCCCACATAATCAAGGTAAATTATGTTTCAATGTAATATCTGTATAATAGTGCTGTATTGGAGCCTGAGACAAAAGGAAAAGTTGGTAATGATGATCTTCTCCTTATCTAAAATTTTGTTATTTTATTCATTGTGGATTTTTAAATTAATTTTGATTCTTAAGACTGTTGCATATTGAAATGTTATATAATATGATTAATCTGTTTCTGTGTACCCTTAAATGCTGTGTCCCAGGTGAGTCCTGCCATATGCCAATTGGGTCCAAAGGTTCCATTAGCAAAGGAGGCGAGAGTGGATATTGGGTAGGAACCTGGCAGCTTCTGCCAAGGAAATAGTGCCCTTTGCTTACCCAAGGGCAAATGCTTGTCCTCAGCCATTGCTGGTTGTGAAATGAGTAAACTTGTGGTTGAGGGGACACTGTTGGCAGGGCAGGTACTTTGGGTATTCAAGGATGAGATGGTTTGATCAGAATCTTAGGGTTTGTGTGGGATCCATGTTATAAAAGAGATTATGAAGTCTAACCCAATAGATCAGAGTCAGCAACCATGGAGTGTGGAACTTCTAAGAAGATCCACTGACTCAGAAGATCTTATCAGTAGAACACAGGGCAAATGACTACAACATGATGGCGGGAGGCTTGGGGAAGGGAATAAACGAAAACACCATGTTTAGGGAGACTCCTAGCTCCCTGGTCTATGTGTAGACAAGTCTTTTGGAATGATTGTTTATGGTTTAGCTTGACTTCGTGTGGACCTGCTTAGTGGTTATGCTTCTACAAGTTTTAGAGAAACAATAGACTAAGGCCATGTGTATGTGAAACCAAAAAAAGTTAGTTTGCTGTTTTTAGACCCTAATGCTATAATTCGATTATTAAAGCTGTGGTTTAGATTATTTTCATGACTTTTAACAATCATCTGGCATTTCAGTGAAGTTCATTTTTTTAAAATTCCAAATTATTTTTTAAGTTACTTTTTCTAAAATTATTTGTGGGCTCGGCGCCTGTGGCTCAACAGTCTAAGGCGCCAGCCATGTACACCTGAGCTGGCGGGTTCGATTCCAGCCTGGGCCCGCCAAACAACAATGATGGCTGCAACCAAAAAATGGCGGGGCGTTGTGGCGGGCGCCTGTAGCCCCAGCTACTTGGGAGGCGGAGGCAGGAGACTTGCTTGAGCCCAGGAATAGGAGGTTGCTGTGAGCTGTGATGCCACAGCACTCTATCCAGGGTGACAGCTTGAGGCTCTGTCTCAAAATAAATAAATAAATAAAATAAAATAAAATAAAATAATTTGTGATTTTGGGCAAGTTCTACTGGTGGTATTTAACAATGAATTGGAGTGCCCTTGAGTAATTGTACTAAAAATAATGTGCCTACTGGATTTTATGGTTTAACTTGGGATATGGACATAATAGCATTTGCACAGTATACTGAGATGGGAACTAGTTCCCTCCATGCTTCCCTTTCTTCTTTTAGTTTCTAGAAATTTGATCTTCTGGTAGATTTTTGTAAGTTCTTTTTTGTTATTTTTTACAAAATTTGTAGAGAGTTGATACCTGAGATAAAAAGACAATTGTAAATGAATTAATACCCAAAATGAAAAGATCAGTGTTTTTGGAAGAGTTGCTACATTCAGTGAGCCTGATTTTTGCAAAGATGTTCAAAAACATTTTGTGGGTATGATTCATACTTGGGTGCTTTATAAATTCTTACATTGCACAAATTTATGATTCAGTCTGTCAGATGATTTCCCTCCTCGAGACTTTATAGTATTGCAAAAATTTGGTGATTTATTTCATAAATTCTTTTATCTTTCTCCTCACGAAATGCTTTCTGTGAACACTTTCTTATCCAGCTACTTGCCAGCCTCACCGCATGGCCTGGCTCCATCCCACACCAACTCCTGTTGCCTACCAGGCTACAAAACACTTCAGGAGGCAGTTTGTGGCTTCATGCTTTAGAGAAAAGTGTTAGGTTTTGCCTCTTCTTTTCAGCCTTTGAGTAAAATGAGGTAATCAGTTAAAGTTCTTTTCAGTTCTTAGGAAGCCACCTGCTGCAGAATTAGGTGTTGGTACAAGCAAATTTTAAAGTGCATACGTGCTTTTCTTTGACAGTGCTCTGCCACTTCACATGTGGTTGGTTCATTTCCAGCTGGAGAATGAGTTTTTGAAAAGTAAATTGTTTTCATTTGTTAGCATGGGGCTGGCTAAAATAGAAGTATCTTGGTTATTGGTATTGATTAGCATATTTAAAACACGGATGCTGTATCTCAGGTATTATGGCCAGTGCCTCATCTTCCCCATTTGTGAAACAACAGCACCAGCTGTTGTAAGCTGTAAGGGAGTTAAGCAGCAATGCATGTATCAAGGACACACTGAACAAATTCTCTGAAAAAGGAATTTGGAGGAAAGACTTTAGTAAGCAGTTTATGAGCTATGGAGATGCAGACAGCTTTGGGTATAAAATGAAGGCACATTACAGAAAACAAAGAGAGGTTCAGATTTTACAACAAAATTTCCCACTCAGGTTCCCAGTGAGGTCTATGTATTCAAATGAAGGATTGAAACTCGCCGAGTTCTGATTGGTCAGTGCAGCTTAGTTCTGGTTGGTTGATATAGCTGAGCCCTCATGGCTTGGTGCAGATGAGTTCTGTCTGATTTGTTGGCTCAGGTGAGCGCTGAAAATCCTAAAGTTAGACAGAAGTGTGGGTTTTCAGGGAATTCAGGGTATGTGTGTGACTTCTAGTCAGCAAATGGCTGCTTGGCTTTATTGTGAATTTAGGTGCAGGCAGCCGTTTGGGATCCATCTTGAAGGACTGGCTCTTTCAGGTTCACATTCATTCACGTTTATCACCACGCCTGCTGCTTTGACTGGGCCTGTAAACGTGGCACCATCGTTCTCAATTATTGCTGCATAAACACATCCTACCACCAACACCCAAATACACAGTGAGTTAGCGTGAAGGGCAGCGTGAGAGCATAAAACAGGGAGTGTACAAACAGGGTTGAGTTAGGACAATGGAATCTATTTTGTAAGGTGTACTTTAACTCAGAAGCTTAGAGCAGGTACAGTTCTGTGACCAAATGGCCACATGAAATGCTTTGTTTTAAAACCTCATTACTAATTTCTGTTGCTGAGAGCACAGTTACCTCCCAAAGTAAGATCTAATTTTAGACAGATGGTGATGGTTCAGACAGCAAAAATTCCTGGCAGCTGTCAGGTTCAGAAAATAAAGGAGGGTTATCAGAAGTGAGAAACAAGAGAAATGAAAAGTGGAAGGAGATTGATGAGCATTGGATGTTACTTTTCATCCGCTCAGCACCCATTTGTTGCTTTTAGTCTTCAAGATTCAGAACTAGAAGTTCTTCTGTCTTCATGTTCTTGTCCAGGCAGTTTGGTAAATGCCATGTATCAGAATAAATAATGCTTGGTGGGGTGGAGGGACAAATGGGAGGAGCTGGTGTTCCCAGTTGAATGACGATGTTCAGTCTCTCTTTTTTGACGGGTCTAGAAACTGTGGTCATATTAAAAGTTGAAAATGGTCATAGTCTTTTTTCCTTTCTCTTCAGTGTGAATGAAGTAAAATCTAAACCTTTCATTCCTTGACCCCACTAGAAGTGCAATGACACTGGCCTTCTAGACCTATTCCTAGGCAGAGGACTTTGTGTACAAAATTTGCAAATAAAAAAAAAAAATCAGGTAAAATAATGAGAAGGAGACAGGTTTATATTTCTGATCCTTTTGAGTTAAAAATTATCTCAAGCAGTGGAAGTGAACTGTGCCACCGGGAGGCAGTCCAAAAGTCGGGTTCCCGTTCTTTAGCCTTCTTTCCTTCTAGGCTCTTGGCGACTTCCCACTTGAACTTTTGCAAAGAGAATCTCATCAGCATCAAGAGCTTCTCCAAAGCTTGATCTTCAGAGTCTTGCTTCCTGATTTCCAGACAGACCTTGGTTAAAAACATAGTAACTGAGTCCGTTTGTTTTTCTGTCTCCAAGGTGTTTGGCCCTGTTAATCCTCCCAGCCAAGGTGGGAGAGGAACACTTAGTTATTACTCAGACTGAACACTAACATGGACAAATGATGGAAATGGAGACTTGACAAAATATTGGCTGGGGAAATGGAGCTCTCGTTCTAGCAGAACTAAATGTTTCCAAATTATTTCTGACAAAGTGAATTTAACATCCAACCTTCTGGGATTTCTCAGAATAGTTTAGGGTATTTTAAGTCAGCTCTCTATTTGTTGCTTATGTTTTAAATTTCTAACCTCTACTACCTGTTGGGTACTTCATTTATGTCAAATATTTTACTTTTCCAAGCTGAGCCATGGAAGTTTTTAGCTTGTGAAAATTACCCTGGCAAGTAGAAGCCCCTGTGATGACTTTGGTGCAGGGTGCTGATGGCCTTCCTTCAGGAGTGAACGAAGGGCTGTCTTGTTTTTCTCATTTGGCTTGTAGAGAGCACTCAGCTGACAGCGACATAATAGCGTATCAGGGTAAAAACCCCTGGGTTTTTGTGTTGACCCAACTTGGGTTCAGAAGATTACAGATGGGTGGGTGCATTGTTGATTGTTAATGTGTGCAGCGTCAAACACTGGGCACAAGCCTGCTACTATTCTGGGTTATTTAATTTACTTTAATGAGAAAAGAACAATATGGTGCATTTGAATGAATGTTACTGAGCTATGAGTATAACGTGGGTCAAACAAAAGAGAGTAAAGAGGAGATTTCACTAAATATTGCCAGGCTTTGTCTCACAAAGACTTGGTTGTATTTTTGAGTGGCTAATTGGGAGATAGGATTCAATTTGGTGTTGCATTCTCTGTGAGTCAGCTAGAGAGTCGAGCTGATTTTTTTTAAATCTTATTTCAGATATTAGCTGCCAGATAAAGTCACTGGCTATTTCTAACCCAGGGAGGCTTGGGTCCTGAGGGACACCCAGTATTTGTGTTCTGGTGAGTCTGTCCATACCCAGCCTATGTGTGAAACATGGATGGAGTTTGGGGAGAGGAAGGGGGCAGAGGCTGGTGAAGGAGGGTTAAGGCTCCTGATCGCTCCGGGCAGGGATCCTGGGGAGGCTTGGGTGTCACCCCTTTTTGCAGGCTCAGCATTTTGCCAAGAGGAAGCTGTAGGTGGCTCCAGGCCAGAGAGAGTCTGTATAGTGCTTACGTTCCCCCACTGCTTTGATGCGTAGCCATACTACTTTTCTTCTTGGCTACATCAAGACTGTCCTTGTTTGCACTAGAATGTTTATTGCAGCTCAGTTCACAGTCACCAAGACATGGACTCAACCCAGGTGATCATGAACATAGGAAGAAGTTAATAAACTGTGGTATGTGTATACCATGGAATACTATTCAACCTTGAAAAAGATGGAGATTTTACATCTTTTGTATTTACCTGAATGGAGGTGAAGCACATTCTTAGTAAAGTATCACAAGAATAGAAAAGCAAGTATTCAGTGTACTCAATACTAATATGAAGCCAAGAGATAAACAGCAACATACTCACAGGAGAAAAACTAATTATATTCAAGTGCAGTGGGGAGGAGGGAGGAGGGAGGAAGATTGCTGAGCTCTCACCTAATGTGCACAATGTAAGGGAATACAGCACACCCCCTGGGTGAAGGGGTCAACTACAACTTGAACTTTACCTTGGAAATTCAATGTAACGTAATCATTTGTACCCTCATATTAATCTGAAATTTTTTTAAAAAAGAGTATCCTCACCTTCCATTGGTGAGCTGTTTAGACACTCACCGACTCTTCTTACCACAGTATTTTCTCCCCAAATAAACATTTAGTATGTTTATTTTAACTTATATCTTAAAGTAGTTTTTCAAAGGTACAAATTTTTGCTTTTTCCTTTGTGTCAGGATCTCTGTCCTTGGTCTATAGCTATTTTCTTATTTTGTCTCTTTGTTCCTTTCTTTGTACTCCCCCTCCATTCTTTCAAGGTTAGTGTTAACAGGTGGCTGTGTTTCTAACATCGGAGCCCTGAGTGCCCTTGTACTGACCTCTCAGATGTGAGCCATGTGGGCTGTTTGTTCTTAGACAGGGCCGAAGGAATGGCCTGCTCAATTTTTCTTCAGCCATTATCATTGCCTCCGTTTACTAAATGCTCACCATGTGCCAGGCTTTGTGCATAGCAGTTTACACATATTGTCTCATTTACTCTTCATACCAACCCTCAGAAGCACCCTCATTTTATAACTGGGGTATTGGGGAATGGGGAGGTCAGTAACTTGGCCACTTACTCTGCCAGAGTGTGCTATAGCCAGGACTGGACCCACATCTCAGCCCAGGTCCTTTGCATTAACCGCAAGTTGGTACCTCCTGGAGCTGGACTGTCCCCTGGGGTCACCTAGCAGTGTCTCAAGACATTTTGTTGTTGTTTTGGTCACAATGGAGAGAGTACTCCTGGAATAGTGGGAAGAACTTAGGGATGCTGCTAAACATCCCACAATTTATAGGACAAACCCCCATGACAAAGAACTATCCAGCCCCAAATATGAGGAGTGCTGAGGTGAAGAAGCCCTATGGAAGACCCAGCTGAGCAGTTAATGTTTACTAGCCAAGGTACTACTAACCAAGTAGTGATCTCAAATTTTAGTTATTTCAACCAATATTCCTAGTTTGCATAGTTTTAAAAATTATTTCAAAAATGCTCAATCGGGAGAAAAATATATATAACTTTGCGGGGGGGGGGGGCATTTCATGAGATTCCTGACTTTAGAATTTCAAAGGATTTCTAACCATTGTGATATGGTTATTGGAACACAGCCCATCATTCGGATAATTATGCCAAATATTTTTTCTTTATTTCCCACTTAGAGGCTGTATATATAAATTTTCTGCTAGATGTCAGCAACAAATTTTAACGTTGTGAACGTCAGTGTCTTGGCCTTGTTTGGGTCTCATGAGTGAGTGAAAACCCCAGCGAGTGGCCCAGGGAGGAGGTGGTGAGGCCGAGGACTGCACAGCCTGGACTTGGGATTTCCTGAGAGCAAGGCTGGATGAAGGTTCTGTGTGCAGCAACTCTTGCAGCCTTAATCACAACCTTCTGTTTTTGTGTTCCAGTCATGTGCTCGGCCCCTCTGCTAATCAGGCAAAACTGAGAGTTCCCAGTTGGAGAAGTAAGTTTAAGGTCTTCCTGTTTGTCTGAACTCCTGGCAGCGAAAACACAGACATCTGTGCATTGTCCAGCTCTCTTCCTTCCCGCCCCCTGCCCAGCTCCCTGCCCTGCCCCCTGCAGCACCCACACCATTGTATTGTTAACATTCTTCCTTATCTCCACCTCTTGCTAACTGCCTGTTTATTGTAAAGACTTCTCAGATAAAGTCCCTCCTTGGGACTTTTTTTCCTTTAATTAAATGCTTGGGGTCGGAAAATGGAGGATCAAGTGAAAATATGACACAAAATTTGAAATATCTCAGGCCACAAGAGACTCGAATGTAGTTCCTGCGTGGCAAGCTCATGACCTCTTTTAGGGCAGTGTTTTTCAACCTCTTTTTATCTCACGGCATACTTGAACCTATAGTTAAACTCCGTGGCACAACTTAAATTATGTGTAATGATTAGGTTGAGTATTTTAAAACTCAATTTTTAAAAAGTGATTAAAATGATTAGGTAGAGTATTTTAAAATACTCTATTTTTAAAAAGTAAAAAAAATACACTTTTGAAAAGAGTATATTTGAACTTTGAGAAGAAGTGCTTTGAACTTCTTTTGAAAATAATTTAATTGATGATCTTTAAAAATTTTCACAGCGCACCAGGTGAAAAATCACTGTGTTAGGGTAAAAGTTATGTCAGGACGTATCATGGACAGCCGCTGGCCTCTGCTGGCCATTCGCATGTCGTATAGGTGTCTGCCCTCACCTTCCAGCACCCAGTGTCTCCTCATTCTTCCCCCACCCCGGGACCGCCCTTTCTCGGTTGGGCAGACAGCACCCCCAGGTGTATCCTGGTGCTCCTCTTCCTCCACATCCTCGCCTGTGGGAACGCCTTCATATCCCTGGCTTTCCTTACTGGTAGTTCCCAAGTCATCCTCTTTCCTTGGAAACCATTATAGAAAGTTTGCAAAAAATCCTAAGTTAAAAAAGTGAATTTGAATGGGTAAGAGGGGCTACGAGAACAGAAGGTCAAATTTAATTAACCTCTGTTTAAAATTCGTCATGCTAAATAGGTAGCAGATATGCCTGGATTAAATATCATTTACCCTTTCAGCCTCTGTTTTTCCTCATACACTCCGACTAGGGTATCAGCCACTTCTGTCTTGCTCAGAACATAAGTAGTGTCAGTATGGTCCGGCTCTTTTGGCTCCTACTAAGAAGTGTTTTTATGCAACCATCTAGGGCTTTCCGACAGAAGCAGAAAAACTCCCACTTTCCCCCCCTCCCCCAAGAGTAACTCTTCCATTTGAATTAACCATATGTTTACTTCCCAGATGATATACTCCTGATAAAAACCTGTTGTGGTTTTCTAAAGATTCTCACCCTCAGTCCCATCCCGCTTGCCCTGGCATTCTGAAGTCTCAGTACCTGAGTCATGGTCCTCAGAAGCTCAGGTCTTTATTATGTTGGTGTCCATCCCTGCCCACTGCTCTGCTCCATTGCCCTTACCCCTCCTTCCCTGTCAGATCATGAATAAGACGGAGGAGGTGCCTGCCTCGCCTCTTTAGGCCTTCAGTGTTTGGTTGACTATGACATGGCTGTTAATAAATAACAATGATCAACAAGGGTCACCAGTGCATATTTATATAAGTTCCCTGGTTTGGGAAGCCAGCAATATGAGAGACTCCTTTTTTAAGGGTTTTAGTTTTAGCAAATATTTAATGAGCACTATTTTCAAGAAGGTTGAGATTTATCCTGGAAAGAATTATAAGAGCCATTTTTGCGGAAATTGATGCAGCTTCACCTGTCACTCCAGAAATCTGTTGCCTTTGTGAAGAGTCTGGGCCCTTAGTTTCTTCTGGTGGGAGGGGGGCGTCCCATCAGTGTGCACAACCATCATCTATCAGGTTATTACCCGCCACTGCACAGCCAGCCGTAGAGGGTCTGCATTTTTATTCCTCCCCTTATCACAAAGGCTTAATTTGCTCTTATGAATGCCCGCTTCTGCTAAAGGGCAGGGAATTAGGAGGAGAGAAGCTGTACGGGTTTATGGGTGTCATTCTTTTTGTTGACATACCTTTATTTTCAAAGTCCAAGCCTGTAGCCCACCTATTCACTAAGGATGTAGGTGGCTGACCGCCAAGTAATTCATCTTACCAGAACCTCTCACCCCTGGCCTTTGCTATCTGTGATTATCATTATAATCAGATCAGTTTCTTTGGACCTTGTAAAATATTGCCTTTGACATTATAGCAGCCAGAATTACTATTTTTTTAATTTTAATTTATCCACGATCTCACTAATGATGCTACATATAATGAAAATCACTTAAAAATTTTTTTTTGCACTTTAATATTCACTCAGCATCTTCATCACTATGCTATTGGGTTAGAATGTTGGACTTTTATACATCATTTGAATCATTTGGTTGATTATAAAACAAGACATTTTATTAGATCATTAATAAAAGTACTTATTAGAAATAACGTACCCCTGGATAGATAGATGTAATCAGCCTTCTGGGGCCTTTGGTATCTGAGGACAGAGGCGGGTTCACTGCCCCACGATGCAGAGCTAGTTAATGACAGAGCCTGGCTCTGTGTTGCATCCTCTCTGCCATACAACTGTGTTTACATGGGAGAAATTAGAGGCCTATTACTCACGTGCCAGGGGAGTCCTAGAACTTGAAGAGCTAAGTGGCACAAGGAATGCCTGAGATGTGATCTCAGAAGTGGTTGTTTTGTGCCAGATTGAGGGACAGGGAGGCTGGATCCTGTTCTGGGAAGGAAAGGCCCCCACACGCTCAGGCCACTGCCAAGAGTGAAGTACTCTTCTAAGCTTGTCACTTATTAACTTCGTTGATTGTCACAGCATCCTTATGCTCTATTATTACCAAATTTTACAGACACAGGAACTGAGGGAAATGGCACAAGTATACTAGCAGTCACCACTTAGGAGGTGGTACACCAGGATTAAAATCAAGACAGTCTGCCTGCAGATGGAATCACTCCTAGATGCTGCCTTTCGGGATGAGCTCATGGTTCTGGAGAGGTGGAGCAGGCAGGGGTTTTATCCATGCACCTCTCTGGAAGCCTGACAGATCCTCCCTAAAACATGGTCTGGCTGCCTTTATGCTGGAACCCAGAATCGTCAGCCACCCAACTTGTGGGAGAACTTGGCATTTGTCCTGCAAAGCAAAGGAGCGTCTCTACTCTATGTGGATGTCTTCTCTAGGGGGCAACGGTGATCAGGGCTGTGGGAAACGGTTTGCTGTAATGAAGTTTATTCTAACTACCCCAGGCATGTGTTCCTTTTTGGACCTAAGCAAAACACAATCTGGTTTTTTCCTCCATTGATTCTTCTGGGCTCTTGGCCTAGCATCGTTGTCTTATTGAGGGCCATGTGATTTTCCATCTACTCCAGCCTGGCTCTTGCTGGGGAGCAAGGTGGTGGGAGCCCACTGGAGCCCTGGAGCCCTGGAGCCCACAGCACTAGGCACGTAACAGGAACAGGCCTCCTCTGCCTGCCTGCGTAGCAGCCCTTACACGGGAGAATCTGGGGAATGGGGGTTGGACAGTATCTCTTATTATAGAAATGAACCTAAAGCCATTTCTGCCCATGCCTTTCTAGCACTTGTGTCTTTAAGTGGTCTGGTCTTAAAACACATAGAGTAGCTCAGTGTCTTCTGAGATATCCAGTTAAACTATATTCCAGCTTACTATGCCTCACTGTCATTAGAAGCTATGGTAATAAGTCCGCGTTCTAAGAAAGAGGATACTGGATCATATGAACAAGTACCACGGTTCAGACTTTCAAAAAAAGGGACTTTATATGTGTCTTGAACTTTGAGCCTACAGTGACTTCATCTAGACTGCAAGAGGAAAGTTCATCCGCCACCTCTTCCCAGCTGTTGCATTCCAAGTCAGTAGGCCAGCTCAGCAGTGCAGGGCACAGCTGTCACCCAGGGTTTAAGGGTTGCTCTGTATCTGCAAGTACCTAGTACCATAGCAGCTCTATGTTGAACTCGCTTTTCTTTGAGCTGTGTGCATCCTTTGGAGGCTGTACTTAACCCTGTATAATTTCAAAGCATAATTTGAATCTCAGGTATCTGGGGGAATTCCTCTGGTTAATAAATGAAGAAAGTTTAAACCTGTTCACAGTTTTGAATTTGGCATTCTCATTAGGGAAAGTTGGAAAATGCTGAGTAGCTGATCTCTGCTTATGAAGTGATTGAGATGTATGGTTCTTAGTGAACTGGGTGAGGATGTAGCTTATGATTCTGCTTGCTGAGTTTTTCAGATCTTTCAAAGAAAGATCTCACGTGTGTATATATATGTATGTATTCTTGATCACACACTATTTCATGTATTTTAAACCTCTGAGAGAAAGAAGGCCCTAGACAGGGGATCTTTTCATTACCTAGATAATATTATGAAGAGCTTTGTTTGTGAACATCTGCCCTGTCCATTTTGTTCTTTATTGTATGTGTGTGTAATATAGATTCTCTCGGCCCACTGGCTTCCAGGAGACAAGGGGTGTGGACGTATAAGGCAGGGCAGCTTGGACCTTGGGCTGCAGGTTGTGCCTTTGGTTGTAAGAAGCCAACATCCATGCGAGCAAAGTAAAAAAATGGTGAATCTGAACATTCTAGCAATGCTTTTCTTAGAAAGAGGAACTTAGTGACACTAGACTTTGGCCCTTTCCTTTAAATCATTCAAAAAAACTTAAAATTCCGGGCGGCTCCTGTGGCTCAGCGAGTAGGGCGCCGGCCCCTTATACCTTCGGCGGGTTCAAGCCCGGCCTCGGCCGAACTGCAAAACAAAAAAATAGCCAGGCGCTGTGGCAGGCGCCTGTAGTCCCAGCTACTTGGGAGGCTGAGGCAAGAGAATCGCTTAAGCCCAAGAGCTGGAGGTTGCTGTGAGCAG
>CAUYON010016041.1:0-27759 GCA_963573935.1 Arctocebus calabarensis | reverse complement strand
TTTTTTCTGTTTTCCATTTGCCTGGAATATAGATGACCATCCCTTCACCTTGAGTCTATATTTATTTTTTAAGGTAAGGTGAGACTCTTGAATGCAGCATATATCTGGCCTGAGTTTTTGTATCCAGTCAGCCAATCTATGCCTGTTTAGAGGACAATTTAAACCATTCACATTAATAGAAACCAATGATATATCTTGAGAAAATTTAGTGGACATTTTAAAACCTTTTGTCACTGTGTGAGTTGGACTTTGATAATAAGTTTCTGGATGAGTTTACTTTTGCATTGGAGAATTACACTGGTCATTATGGAGAATAGGTGTGAGAATATCCTGGAGAGCTGGTTTAGTTATAGCAAATTTCTTCAACATGTGGATGTCATTAAAGTACTTAATTTCTCTGTCATAAATGAAACTCATTTTAGCCGGATACAAGATCCTGGGTTGAAAGTTATTTTGTTTCAGGAGATTAAAAGCCGATGTCCATTCTCTTCTTGCTTGAAAGGTTTGATCAGAGAGATCTGCAGTTATTCTAATATTCTTCCCCTTGTAGGTTATAGATTTCTTACGTCTGGTTGCTTTCAAAATTTTCTCCTTCATATGAACTTTAGTGAAATTAATTATCATGTGCCTAGGGGATGTTTTATTCAGGTTGAGTCATGCTGGGTTTCTGAAACTGTCTTTTATCTGAATTTCAGAATCTCTTGGCATGTCTGGAAAATTCTCTTTCATAATCCCATAGAGAAGGGACTCTGGGCCTTGTGACACCACTTCATCATTTTCAGGTATACCTTCAAGGCGAATGTTGGTTTTCTTTGAGTTATCCCAGAGCTGTCTGAGAGAATGATCTGTTTTTGCCTTCCATTTCTCTATCTCTTTGTTGGTTTGGGAGCGTTCGATAGCTTTGTCTTCCATGTTAGAAATCCTTTCTTCTGTTTGCTCCATTCTGTTGCTGAGGGATTCTACTGTGTTTCTCAGATCTTTGAGGGCTGCAATTTCTTGCCTCAATGTGTCCAAATCTTTGGTCATTCAGTCTTTGAATTCCTTGACTTCTTGAGACAAGTTTTGAAATGCTCCCAGAATTTCTAATTCAAACTTTTCCTCTATTTTATTGATTTTGTTTGCAATCCAAATTCTGAATTTGATTTCTGACATCTAAGCCATTTGTTTATACATTGGATTGCCATTTGTGTCTGCCAAATTGTTCCTTGGTGGGGGGGGGTTGATCTACTCTGGTTTTTCATATTTCCAGAGCTTTTCTGCTCTTTCTGCCCCAAGATTATTTTACAACCTTTGGCTGGATGAGTAGATAAAGATAAATTGGGTTGCATGTTCTAGGAGTAGTGATTTAACAGTCCTTTGCCTGAAAGCTGGGACTGGTGTCTGTACCTTTTCCCGTAGAGTTTTGCCAAGGACCTGTACAGTGCTACTGCCTACAAAACTGGGGGCCTTCTTGGTGTGGTGGGGTTAAGTGGCTCTGTTTTATTTTCAGCTGGTCTCTTTCTTACCCTAGAGAATCAGTTACTCTGTGTTGGAGTCTGAGCTGTGGAGAAATACCAGCAGTTAGGTCACCACACCCCCCACAGACAACAATTGGAAAAGGAAAATCAATCCTTCCCACTGCCACACACCCTGGGTACCACTTTGGAAAGTCCTCGGTGATTGGCCCAGTTAAAGAGGTTCCAATCAATTGTCCCAGGTGGCACCAACCTCAAATAAAAGAGTTGAAAAAATCTCTGGCAACTAGATAGCAGGAGTCTGCTGGCAGCTCTATTATAACTCGTTCTGGTGCTCTGTGAGCTCAGGAGGGCCCCTGCAGCATGTAAATTAGTCTGGGGAGGTTGATGCCTCTTTCCCCACTTTGGCCCTGTGTCACACCCAGACTCTGGTAACCTTGCCGGGCTGTGATCCAGTTCCCTTCAATGAGTAGATGTTCCAGAGCTTTGTGCCTGCTTGGGTCACAGGGAGGTCTGTGGCTCCTCAGCCAGTCCACTAGACTCTGCCATTGTTTGGCAGGGGGAAGTGAGGTCTGACAACCTGGGTACCTGACACGGGCTGGCACAATTCACTCAGTCCCAGCCCTGTCCCTGATTGATGTTGCTGATAGAACAGAACAAGTTTGCAGAATTTTTCCCTTGTGGATCACAGGTCGGGCTGCAAATAGGTCTCACTCAGTCTGTGAGTTCCAGCCCTTTGTCTCAGCTTTCATCCTCTGAGGGCCAGGTGCATCTGAAGCAGAGTAAATCTGTCTCTGCCGGGCTTTCTTATTGTGTGTATTCTAATCCCCATGCACCGCCCCAGCCGGTACTGCCTTAGGCATTTCCCTAGTCCGGTGCCTCTGAGGCAGGACTGCTCTGTAGGTGGCTGCCACAGAAGAAACCGCCTGGCTTCCCCTGGCTGCCCCAAGAGACTTGGAGTGTCTCCTCAAAACATCCCCAGGGGTGCAAGCCCCACTGCCATTCTTTCTGCCTCTGTGGCTGCCACTCCGTGCCTCAGGGGACTGCCTCTCCAGATTCGGCCTCCTCTCGGCTCTCTTACTTCTTACCACTCCCGAACCAGGTAATTAGCACAGATCAGCAACAGTCTGTGCCCTGTCCACAACCCTCAAGATAATGTCTAAGAATCTGGACTCCAGTGGGGACAGACCTCTAGACCTCAGGGTGAGAGTGGAGGGTAGTGCCGGGAGTTCAAACTTGCAGGTAGAGAATATATACAGTCTTATAGTTTTATGCCTGGCAGGAGAGTGCCATGGCACCCTAGTAGGGGGAGGAGGTCCAGTTTTTAGAGGGTCTCTCCCGTGGGGTAGAGTGGGAGGACGTCAGAACTCTGCTCGCTTGTTTTTATGGCGGTATGGAGTATACTGTGAGTTGTTCTCATGGGGGAGGGGACTCCCGTCCACTTGGTGATGTGTTCTGTACCTTTTGTTTGTATCCTTGGGGTCACAGGTCACTCCAGCAGGGTTGATGTACGTTCTTCGACCTTCTCTTTTGGCTCAGATCCAAACCATTGCCTTTCTTGCTAAATTTCTGTCCTTTAACTCTCCTTCTGGATAGAAGCCTCTGTGGAAAGCTGGCTACAGACTGCCATCTTGGCTCCTCCACTGGGATATGTTTATTTCTGTGTTTTACCCTCTGATTTGTTTTCTCTGTGCATGTGTTCTTTTTTTTTTTTTTTTTTTTTCATAGAGACAGTTGAGGTCTCCCTGTCTTTCCCCGTCTGAAGCAAAAGTTACTATTCACAGGTGTGATCATAACTCATTACAGCCTCAAATTTCTGAAATCAAGTGATTCTGTTTCCTCAGCCTTCTGAGTAGGTGGAACTACAGGCACATGCCACCATGCTCGACTATCACTGAATGTATTCTCATTGTCTAGCATAGTGCAGGACCACACTAGTAATCAATAAGATTTTTAGATAAATTAACAAATATTTACTAGTTTTAACTAGGAAGAAATTGTATAGGGCTATGATAGGGTTATAAAATGTTTAGGGCTATGATAGGTTTATAAAAATGCCCCTTCTATGTTTATGATGGAATGAGTGACTTATAATTAGTTGAATTTCAAGTAATATGTAGTCAATGCCATCACATATTATAATATTTACTCAATGCCATTGCTCAATGCCACTAGTAATATGTACTCAATGCCATCGCTCAATGCCATTACACACATAAAAACAAGAAGCTGGATGATTATGGAGGAGGGAAATATTGTTTTTGTTTGGATAATTGAGATCCTCTGCATTGAGAGATCGTGTTATTTGAGATAGGTATTAAGGGATTATTGTGTTTGTTATAAGAAAAATATGGATGAGTGAATGTGCAATATTGGAAGAACAAATATCGTGAGCAAGAAAACAGCTCAAACTGAAAGGATATTTGTGGGAGGGTGATCATAACTTTATAACTGGAAGTCAGTTTTATTTTTATTGTGAGTAATGACAGATAAGGCTAGAATAGTTGAGGCATAATTCTCATAAACCTTAGTTATTTATTACTGAAAATAATAACTTTGTCATATCTGCTATATGTCAAGAACTGAGAATCCAGTGATTAATACAATATAAACTATACCCTTAAGGAGATCATAGACTCAAATGCTTTGAATGTCTGACTAAGAAAGGCATGAAGTACTTTAATATTACTATTGTGGTAATATATTGCTCCCAGAATTTTTCTTACCTATTTAGTGTTCATGATTCTATAAAATCAGGCAAAGGAAATAGTAGAGTATGTATTCCTTGGCATCTGGCTTCTTTGCTCTGCGTAATGTTCTTTGGATTCATCCATGTTAATATAAGCATCTTTCCTAGTTCCCTTGCATTACAGTTCTAGACAGGTATATGCTAGGTATACTGCAGATTTGTCTATTGTGATATACATCTGACTTCAAACATCAGCTCTATCACATTTTACAGAGATGTGAGTAAATGGAATAGAGAAATGAGGAGCCTAAGTTTTTAACATTCAGAGAAGGCAGTCTGAGTGAATAAGGAGAAAGAGTTTTGTAAATAGCCATAGATCTCAAATTAGCATTAGCATGAGTAGATAGAAAGAATATTTGAGTAATAAAAGGAGATCATACAAAACTATTGAAACAGCTGTCAATATTGGTTGTAATAAAAGGTAGACATAGAGGCTGCTAACAAGACAGTGGTAAATCTCCACAATGCAACTGAAAGAGATACACAGAAAAAAAAAAATGGTCATTGTAGCTGCTCTGCTCGAAAAATGGCAGAGATCAAAACAGGAAGAATATACTAGGACAAGGACCTTCCCCCAAAATTAGTAAAAAATCAAGGATTCTTCATTGATAAAAGATTAATGATTGAATTTCAATAATTCACATCTTCAGAATTTGTGAAGTGTTAACTGTAATTAACTAATTAATTTCATAACTAATTTCAGTGTTCTGTTTTTTTGCCCATATGGTTTTCACTTATGTTACTAAGTTATTCCCAAATTATTCCTTTCATTACTTAAATTTGTTTTTAAATGTATGTATAATAAAATTTACTCCTTTTGGTAGGAAGTTCTATACATTTTGACAAATGGTTAGGGTTATGCAATTTTCACCACAGCATGGGCAAATTACTTTTATTTTTATTTATTTATTTTTTTGGCCGGGGCTGGGTTTGAACCTGCCACCTGGCCAGCGCCTTTGAGCCACAGGCTCTGCCCCAAATTACTTTTATTTTTAAGTTCTAGTTTCAAATATAAAGGAGTGAACTATAAAGGAGTGTGTGCGTGTGTCAGAAGCGATAGGGATCTAAACCTAATTTTCCACCCAAATGTACTTGGATTAAAGACCTAAACAAAAAAATCCTTGATAGTATCCAATTAAAATATAAAACAATACAGTAGAATCTTCATAAGTTTATCACCCAAGGTACTGTAACAAACTGGTCAACATACACAGGGGCTCAACATAAGGACTACATACTGCACTGACACGTACATGAGGTACATGTCTGGTCTATGAAAATTAGATCAATTTAAGCAGGTGGTCAATGTAGGAAGATGGTCAATTATGAACGTTCTACTGGACTTTATTACCATTTAGTGAAAAAGACTTTGCTAATTATGAAACAAAGCAGAGGACCTATTATAAAAAAAGCTATTGTCAGATTTACCTAGGTAAATATTCTAAACTCATATTTGGTAAAAGATATTGGAAACTGGGCAGTGCTTGTCGCTCAAACGAGTAGGGCACCAGCTCCATATACTGGAGGTGGTGGATTCAAACCCAGCCCCTGCCAAAAATTGCAAAAAAAAAGGTACTGGAAACAAAGACCTAAATCAATAATAAGCAAAAAGCTATTTCACAATAGAGAGGAAGCACAAAAGATTTTAGTTTAATAGGAACAGTGGAATTATAGTTCATTGGTCTTAGGTGAGGCCAGACTTAGGTCCCTATCCCATCATCTGTCACATGAACTTTGGTGAAATTATGTGTGGGGGTGAGAAGAAACTTCACATTTACCCCCAGAAGGTTCACTGAAAGATCAGCTCATAATAAGCCAGATTAATAAGAGAAAGATTTATTTATTATATGCAGAGGGAGACACACAGAGTGATTACCCAAAAGCCCATTTGGGTCCAGAAATGTATTTACCCTCATTTTAGAAGGGAAGGCATGATAAGGAATATACGTAATTGTGTTTAGGGGCAATAAATGGTTGCTAGGGAGGATGAATAGATACTTTAGAGAATGAATGAGTGGGGGAAACAGATTGACATGTAAATAATTCTGTTTGCAAATTAAATTAACTTGAAAGATAGATATAATACTTAAAATGATTTGAGCCATGTCTAGGTGCAATCTTGATCTTCTTTCCTATAATATACTGAGAAAACAGGGAAAGGAGGGGAAGTCAATTATTATTTTTGATAGGCCTGACTTTTTTATGAAGAAAGAAGGACAGCTCCTTGAAGGCTTGTTATCTCTAAGGGCCTTTATACCAAGGAGACATATTTTTTTTTTTTTTGCAGTTTTTGGTCAAGGCTGGGTTTGAACCCACCACCTCTGGCATATGGGAGCCCGCACCCTACTCCTTTGAGCCACAGGTGCCGGTCCCAAGGAAATACATTTTATGGTGAAATTTCTGGAGTTCCTTCATATGTCTTCTTTCTGCCCTGTGTTGTTCTATTTGTAAAATTAGCAAAATAAAATACTATATACCTCATGAGGTTGTTGGAGGTTGATAATTTAAAGACTTGTTACAATGCTTTTGCTTATAGTAAGCCCTCAATTAATGTAATTCACAGTATTACCATCATTGTTGCTAATAGGTAATTCTGCAAATCAATAAGAAAAAAGCAAGCATTTTATAAAGCAAAAACTAAATTTCATGAACATGAAATTCACAGAAAATAAAATGTCTATGGCTAACAAGTGTGCAAAATATACTAACGTATACCATTAACTGGGTAAAATTGTAAAAAGGAAATATGAATTGGATTCTATCAAATTGAAAAAGGTTAAAATTTGATGATGCTGTGAATATGTTGATATTGCACACTATGTTACTCCATGTCCTCTAAGAAACAGAAACCAAGATATGATTATTCATAAAAGAGATTTATTAGGAGAAAAGACTGTGATGAAAAAAGAAGAGGCAGCTGGTGGAATCTGGGAGAACTGCAAGATCACAATGCAGGAATGACTCTGGATGAAGGAGAAAGGTAAAAACAACTACAGATTAGGATAAAAAACATTCTAGATTAAGAGATATAAGAGAGTCTAGATTTAAGAGATCTCTGTAAGATCACTGGAAAGCCCTTCATTCCCCATTAGGACAGGCCTACCTGCCTCAGTAATGGACCTGAGAATCTTTGCTATGCTCAATTATTTACTGCCTGAAAGCAATCCTTGGGAAGAGTGGTCTGTACATACCAGAAGAGTAGTGATGGCTTTCAAACTGCTGCAGCTGGACCACAGATCAACCACCTTTCCTACCACCAGTGATATGAGAAGCCAAATTTGATGCCACTATGCACAGTAAAATAAATTTATCTATATATGTATGTAATTTGACAATAATTTTCAACTTCGGAGTATTTATTCCCTTTCACATAGTTCTACATCTACCAATTCAATTCTTCTGAAATACACAACTATGTTACAATGCCTGCAAAGTAATGTTCATTGCATCATCACTTGTCATTGTTAAAAAATTGGCATCATTTTAAAAGTTCATCAATAGGAGACTGGAAAAAATGACACATAGCAATTAAATAGGATACTGTTGAAATACATGTATTTACGTAGAAAGGAAAACATGATATAGTATTGAGCAACAATAGATCACAAACAGGATGTCTCCTATGGACCTGTATGTCTATAAAAAGAAAAGAAAATTAAGTAAAGGAAATAAAATTGTTCATCTTTCTAAATATAAGCTGATGATTTAACTACAAACATTTCTCCCATAGAAGTGATCTTATAAAGCTTATCTCTCAAATAAATAAATAAATAAAAAGTAAAGAAAGAAAAAGAAGAAAAAAAAAGAAAAGAAAATCTCTCCCATATTAGAGAACTCTTTTCAGTCACATTATTTGGAATAACTACTTGGGGAAAATACATAAGTCTGAAATGACTTCCATAAATTTTAGTTTGTATGTTAACAACAATGCCCAGCCAAAATTAATAAGAAAAAAAGGGAAACAAAAAAATCAACACTAATTTTAAAATTATTGTCTGTGAAGAGGGTGAATAGCCTCACAATTGCAGATTTTATGTATTTATTTATGTGCTTATTTACTTATTTATTTATTTTTTTTTTTTTGAGGAAGAGTCTCATTTTGGTGCCCTCAGTAGAGTGTTGTGGCATCATAGCTTTCAGTAACTTCAAACTCTTGGGCTTAAGCGATTCTCGTCCTCAGTCTCCCAAGTAGCTAGGACTATAGGGGACCGCCATAATGCTCGGCTATTTTTAGAGGTGAGGTCTCTCTCTGGCTCAAGCTGGTCTCGAAGCCATGAGCTCAGTCAGTCCACCCACCTGGGCCTCCCAGAGTGCTAGGATTATAGGAGTGAACCACTGCACCTGGCCCACAATTGCAGATTTTACCATTCCAAATAAGTCTTTTACAGACTACTTAAAAAAACCAAATATATAATGTGATTTTATCAGAGATTGTATCATGAATAACACATGTATTTTGATATAAAATTCCTAGTGGTAGCATCATATGCAGATTCAAAAAGTGCTTTCTTTAAAATATCTTAGATGAAAGTGATTATGTTGTGTTCCAGAAAGTACATCAGTTCACTGAAGAAAAAATTTCAGTAATGGTAACAGCTCATGTTAAACTTCACAGTAGAATGTGAATAAAGTAATTTCATAAAACATGACAGAGGGATAATACAGCATCTCTAACTATGTCATTTTAAACATATGTGTAATCAATTTAATAAATGTATGTAAATTCAATAGCATAGGTAGATATTAGCTTATTTATTAATAACTTCCATTTATACAATTTTATAAATTCAAATTAGCCATATACTCTTTTTTAAAAATACTTTTCTAGAGAAAATAGGAAAAAATCCTTATATTCAAAATTATCTTATAATTGAATATATATGGAAAATGCCCCCACCATTCTGTGTAGAAAAGAATAAGGTTGAAGGGGTTTTGTTGTTGTTGTTGTAACTGTTTACATCTATTTTCTATTGCTGTCATAACAAATTATTACAAATTGAATGGCTTGAAATAGCACAAATTCATTATCTTCCTGTTCTGTAAGTCGAAAGTCCTAAAATCAAGGTGTCAACAGCACTGTTCCTTTCTGGAGGCTATAGGAAAGAATATGTTTCTTTCCCTTTTCCAGCTTTGAGAAGCCACCCACATTCCCTAACTTATAGCTTCCCCTCCACCTCCAAAGCCAACAACAGCAACCTTAGTTCTTCTCACACTACTGTCTCCCTGGTTCTCTGCAGCTAGAAAGATTCTCTGCTTTTAAAGACTCATGAGATTAGATTATATTTATGAGGATAATCCAGAATAATCTCCCTATCTCAAGGCCTTTAACTTGAATGACATCTGCCAAAGTTCCTTTGGCCATGTCAAGTAACATATTACTAATAGGTTCTGGGGATTAAGATGTGGACATCTTTTAGGGGACATTATTCTGTCTTTTACATTATTACTTAAAGAATAGAAATTAAATCAGTTATTAATTAATGTTATTTTCAGATTCATAGCAATAGAACAACATATAGCAACCAATCTCTCTGTGTGCCTATCGTGTAAGCTGCTGGATTGGGTACTACAAAGGACATTAGAGAGAAATGTGAAAGAGGCCCTCCTATAAAGAATATCTTATATTGCTGGATCATTGGGAATATTCATGAAAAGACAATTAACAATAAAAGCCTACATGTTAAGTGTCAAATTCATTTGTTAAGCCATATGTATTCAGTATCTATTATGCTATTCTGAACTCTGATGGTACTATAAGAGTGAAAACCAAATTTGTTTCTACCCTCATGAAACTTATTTTCACATACGGAAAACAGTTAATAAGAAAAGAAACCCATAAATGCACTATAATATCAAACAGTAAAAGTGGTTTGGAGGTAAATAAAATAGTTTAGGAGATAGAAAGACATGGGATCACTATTCCAAGAAGCTTAGTAGTTCACCTTGAGAGCCGAATGAATGAATATTACAGAGAGATACTTTATGAGTTCATAGTACCATATAGGGTGATCATTCTTGACTAGGATAATCCTGAAGGCTTCATATTAAAAAAATGGAACATTTATCTTTGGAAGATGAGTAGGGTTGTAAAAGACAGAGCAATATTTCTCATGTCCCATGGATCATCTTCATTAAACTCCACTAGTCTCACTGCTAAAGTTGCAGATTCTTAAGTGCCACCAATAGACTTACTGAACCGGAACCACTGTGGATGGAGCTTAAGAAGATAACAGGAGATTCTTAACCACACTAAGTTTTGAAAAAACACCAAGACAGAATGTTAAAATGTTAAAACTTAAAAGAGAACTACACTGAACCTTTTCTGGAGCAACATGTACCCCACGCCATGCTTGGGAGGAGTAAGGAGTAGACTAAACTGGTGATCAGATGATTAGAACAGGAAGAAATTTCTTTGACCAGGCTGTTTAAGCTATTTATAGAAAGGAAAACAAGCTAAGTGTGGTGGCTCATGCCTGTAACCCTAGCACTTTGGGAGGCTGTGGTGGGAGGATCACTTGAGCTCAGGAGTTCAAGATCAGCCTGAGCAATAATGAGAAAATAATAATTTTTCTGTTTTCATCCACTAAAAACAGAAAAATTAGCCCGACATTTTGGGAGGTGCCTATAGTCTGTAGTCCCAGCTACTCAGGAGGCTGAGATAGGAGGATCATTTGAACCCAGGAATTTGAGGTTGCTGGTGCCATAGTACTCTAGCCTAGAGCAACAGGGTGGACTTTGTCTTGGGGAAAAAAATAGAAAGGAAGACTATCAAGTAATAATTATCAATTAACACAAAAGGTGATATTTTAGGTGTATTAGCAATATCCTTATTTATGTTAGCAATACTTAGAACTACTTTTATCAGAAGTGTACAAGGATGGATTGAAAGTGAGGCTATCAATAATAAGGAAAAGTCGAATAAATCTATGACAGATGTACATACCTAAGGTATTATGTTTTGAGGTTAGGTCAGCTTTAATAATCATCAAAAGAGAAGAACAGGGAACAAAAGAGGGAACATTGTGAAGTAAGTAAAAATAGGACTCTGTGATTACTCTGATTTGGAGAACGAGGGAAGGGGTCAGAAATGACTCAGATTTTAAACTTGGATAACTGGCAAAATGGGTTTGCTGATTATTATAGAATACCATTACCTAGCTTAATGGGACAATACTCATAATGATTATATAAAAGTGTAGGAGAAGATAGCTACTACCTTCTTCCTTCGATTTTTCTAAATTTGCCAGTCTTCCAAGAAATATGAGTAGAGTCCTCTCTTGTACTTGGTTCTACCTAACTTAACTACATAAAATAACCCCCTACATTTGGGAACCATTGTACAAGGAAAAAGCTTTTAATATTGAAGAAACAGTCCTTTACAGCAACTATTAGTACTTTATTGGCTGAGAGGGAGTAAAATCTAATTATATCATTATGATTGTCAGTATTACTAGAATTTTGGAGAAAACCTATACTATTTCACGTGTGGTTGGTTCTATATTTATAGCACATACACTTAAACATAATCATACACTAAGTAGTAATTACTATCATTTACTAAATGATAGTAATTATAAGCCTTTCAATTATTTATAATTAAAAAATTATGTCTTTAAATTACCTAGTGATCCATGTAAAGCAAAACTCGTTTTTTAATGCTGAAGTACACATTTTTCTAAACCAAGATTCAAGAAGGATGTGCTCAAAGATAAGGAACAAGTAATTTGTGAATAAAGTATTCCAAGCATTTTAAGTTTAAATCAACTAAGAATATAAAGAATATGTACCTTAACACTTTCTATCTCTCTATCTCTTTCTACACACCCTCACATATATACATAGAGTAATATGTACCTATATATGTATGTTTAAAATTTGTATACTACATTAATGCCTTTGGAATTGTTTATGCATATCAAAACACATTTGGCAATATGTTGTTACTATTCTAGAATTCTACCATATGTTTTCACATCTATTTTTCCTCAAATATACTGTTTATATATTGTCTGCTTTATTTTGAAGGAAAATCATGCAATTCTCTTTCTTCTACACCAAGAAAAGGAGCTAGAAATTAGAAGAATAAAAGGCCAAGCCCACAGAGCAACTGAAGTTGGTATTCTTGAGTATTTATGTGGCTACTATACTTGTCTTCTCATGTGACACATGAATGCATACAACGGAAAATGGCTTTAGTTTACAGTATGAGTCAAGTACTGTCAACTAATGGATAGTCCATCCTCTTTCTGATTGAGTTTACCTTTCTGGTGCAGGATTACACTGGTCATTATGGAGGATAGGTCTAAGAATATCCTAGATAGCTGGATTAGTTATGGCATTTTTCTTCAACATGTGGATGTCATTAAAGTATTTAATTTCTCCATCATCAATGAAACTCAGTTTAGATGGATACAAGATCCTGGGTTGAAAGTTACTTTGTTTTAGGAGATTAAAAGTAGATGACCATCCTCTTCTAGCTTGAAAAGTTTGATCAGGGAGATCTGCAGTTATTCTAATATTCTTCCCCTTGAAGGTAATGGATTTCTTGAATCTGGCTGCTTTCAGAATTTTCTCCTTCATATTAACTTTAGCGAAGTTAATTATGACATGCCTGGGGAATGTCTTATTCAGGTTGAGTCATACTGGGGTTCTGAAGCTGTCTGCTATTGAATTTTGGAGTGTCTTGGCATGTCTGAAAAGTTCTCTTTCATAATCTCATGAAGCAGAGACTCTGTGTCTTATGAAGCCACTTTGTCTCTTTCAGGGATCCCTATAAGGTGAATATTGGTTTTCTTCAAATTATCCCAGAGCTCTCTGAGAGAATGATCATTTTTTTGCCCTCCATTTCTCTTCTTCTTTGGAAGTTTGGCAGTGTTTGAAAGCTTTGTTTTCGATGTCAGAAATCCTTTCTTCTGCTTGCTCCATTCTGTTACTGAGAGATTCTACTGTATTTCTCAGATCTTTGAGGGCTGCAACTTCTTGTCTCAATGTGTCAAAATCTTTAGTCATTTTGTCTTTGAATTCATTGAATTCTTGAGACATCTTTTGGGTCATCTTTTAGATTACTGCTTGAATTCCTTGATTTCTTAAGACAATTTTTGAAATGCTCCCTGAATTTGTAATTCCAACTTTCCTCTATTCTATTGATCTTATTTGCAATCCAAATTCTGAATTCGGTTTCTGACATCTCAGCCATCTGTTTATGAATAGGATCTTCAGTTATGTCTGCAAAACTGTTCCTTGCGGGTGATTGATCTACTCTGGTTGTTCATGTTAATAGAGTTTTTCCACTGATTCCACCCCATGATTATTTTGCACCGTTTGGCTAGATGAGCTGATAAGGAGAAGTTGGGCTGGGGGTTCTAGGAGTAGTGATTAGCCAGTCCATTGCCTAAAAGCTGGGACTGATGTCTGTACCTTTTTCCCTAGAACTTTGCTAAGGATCTCTACAGTGCTATGGCCTGAGAAACTGGGGACCTTCTTGGTGTGGATGGGTTAAGTGGCTCTGTCTTATTTTTAGCTGATCTGTGTCTCCTCAGCCAGGCAGCCACTCTCTGCCAATCTCTGCTACTATCTGGCAGGGGGAGGTGAGGCCTGACAACCTTGGGTGCTTAATGGGGGCTGGGCTGATTCACTTTGTTCCAGCCCTGCCCCTGATTAATGTTGCTGACATAACAGAATAACTTCACAGAATTTGTTTCTGTCCCTGCTATTTTCCTCTGTGGATCAGACATTGGACTGCGAATCAGCCATGGCTGTGCTGCTGCGTAGTTTCAGCTGCAGTTTGTGTTAGGGCTGACTCAGTCAGAAGTCACACTTAGCTCTCAGTTCCATCCTCTCCCCACTTGCCCTTTGTCTCAATTTTGGTCCCCTGAGGGACGGGTGCATCTGAAGCTTAGTAAATCAGTCCTCTGGGCCAGCCCTGCCCTGGCAGTCTGCTGTCTCTGCACGTGCATATTCTAATCCCTGTGCTCTGCCCAGGCTGGTACCTCCTCAGGCATACCCTTTACTCCTGGAGTCTGTGTTTCTGTCCCAGATCTGTTCCACTAGTGGCTGCCAATGAAGAAGCTGCTCGGCTTCCTCTGGTTGCCCAGAGAGACTTGTATTGTCCTTTCAGAATATCTCCAGGGGTATGAGCCCTATTGTTATTGTTCCTGCCACTGCCAGTGCTATTCTGTGCCTCAGGGCACCACCTCTCCTGTTTGGTTCCCCCAAAGCTGATTTTTTTCTCCTTACTCTGAGCCAGAAAATCAGCACAGATCAGCAACAGCCAATTTCCCCATCTACACCCCTTGAGAAAATGCCCAAGAATCTGAACTCTTTGGGGGCCAGGATTCCAGACCTTGGGGTGAGAGTGGAGGGGAGTTCTGGGAGTTCAAAGTTGCAGGTTGAGAATATATACAGTTTTATACAGTTTTATGCCTGGCAGGAGAGTGCCATGGCACACTATAGGGGAAGGAGGTCCAGTTTTCAGAGGGTTTCTCCTGTGGGGCAAAATGGGAGAATATTTGAACTCCACTCGCTTGTTTGTATGAAGGTATGGAATATACTGTGAGCCATTCCCATGGGGGAGGGGACTCCCATCTGCTTGGCGATGGATTCTGTACTTTTTGTTTGTATCCTTGGGGTCACAGATCACCTCAGCAGGGTTGATGTGTGTTCTTCAACCTTCTCTTTTGGCTCAGCTCCGAACCATCAGCTTTTTTGCTAAATTTCTGTCTTTTAACTGTCCTTCTGGATGGGAGCCTCTGTGGAAAGCTGGCTATAGACCGCCATCTTGCCTCTGCTCCACTATGCAAACTTTTCTTATAGCTGTATAGTACTCCATGGAATACATATGCCACAGTTTGTCCATTAAAAGAATGATGGGAATTTCACTTGCTTCCATGACCTGGCAATTATGAATTGAGCTGCAGTAAACATTCTGGTACAAATGCCTACAAAGGTATTTGATTTTTGGTAAAATGTTTTTGTTCTTCTTGGTAGATACCTAGTAATGGAATTGTGAGATGAAATGGAAGGTTGACTTTTAGTTCTTTGAGAATTCTCCATACTTCTTTCCAAAAAGGTTGTATTAGTTTGCAATCCCACCAGAAGTGGGAAAGTATTCCTTTCTCTCCACATTCACACCAGCATTGACGATCTGGGACTTTGTTATGTGGGCTAATCTCATGGGAGTTAGGCGATATCTCAGAGTGGTTTTGATTTGCATTTCTCTGATGATTGATGATGATGAGCATTTTTTCATGTGTTCATTGGCCTTTCATCTGTCATCTTCAGAGAAGTTTCTATTCAAGTCTCTTGCCCAGTGACAGATGGGATTGTTTACTCTTTTCTTGTTGATTAATTGGACTTTTTTGTAGATTCTTGTTATCAAGCGTTTGTCAGATTCATAATATGCAAAAATCCTCTCCCATTCCAAAGGCTGTCTCTTTACTTTGGTTGTGACACTCTTGACTGTGCAAAAGCTTTTTATCTTGATAAAATCCCACTTACTTCTTTTTGGTGTTGCTACAATTGCCAGGTGGGTATTCCCCATAAAGTCTTTTCCCAGGCCAGTATCTGCAAGCGTTTTTCCCATATTCTCTTCTAGATTTTTTTATTTTTGTATGTCTTAAATTTAAATATTTTGTCCAATGAGAATTAATTTTAGTTAGTGGTGAGAAGTGTCGGTCCACTTTCAGTTTTCTACATGTGGCTAACCAGTTCTCCCAGCACCATTTATTAAATAGGGATTATTTTTTCCATTGCATATTTTTGTTTGGTTTATTAAAGATATAGTGATATTTGGCTGGGTTCATCTCTAAATTCTCTATTCCATTCCATAGCTCTATGTCTCTATTTTTGTGCCAGTAACAAGCTTTTTCAATCACTACAGACTTGTGGTATAATGCGACGTCTGGTAACATAATGCCTCCAGATTTTTTTTTTATTGTAATAATTGTATTTGCTATTTGGGATTTTCTCTAGTTCCATATGAAGTGAAGTATGATTTTTTCAAGATCTTCAAAGTATGGCAGTGGTGCTTTGATGGGAGTTGCATTAAATCTGTAGATTTCTTTGAGTGAAAGGACATTTTATTGATGTTGCTTCTTCCCAGTCATGGGTATGGTATGTTTTTCCATTTGTTAATATCGTCTGCTATTTCTTTTCTCAGGGTTAAGAATTTCTCTTTATAGAGATTGTTCATTTCCATTATTAGTAGGATTCCCAGATATTTCATCTTTTTTGGAGCAACTGTAATAGAGTCTTTCATTTTATTCTCAGCTTGACTGTCATTGACATATATAAAGACTACTGATTTGTGAGTGTTGATTTTGTATTGTGAGATGCTGCTATATTCCTAGATCACTTCTAACAGCTTTTTAGTTGAGTCCCTGGGGGTTTCCAGGGATAAGATCATGTCATCTACAAAGAGCAAGAAGTTGATCTGTTCTCGCCCCTTTCAATAACCTTGATTTCTTTCTCTTGCTTGATGCAATGGATAGGATTTCCAGCACTATGTTGAGTAGCAGTGGAAATAGTGGGCATCCTGGTCTAGTTCCAGTTTTGAGTGGAAATGCTTTCTGTTTTACTCCATTCATTATTATATTGGTCATGGTTATGTTGTAGATAGCCTCTCAGTTTAAAAAATGCCCCACCTAAGCCTATTTTCTTAAGTGTTCTTATCAAAAAAGGATGCTTGATATTGTCAAAAGTCTTTTCTGCATCAATTGAGAGACTCAGATGGTCTTTGTTTTTTATTTTGTTTATATGATAGATTATATTCAGGGATGTACATATGTTGAACTAGCCTTGCATCCTGGGATAAAACCAACTTGATCATGATGTAAAAGTTTTTAAATGTGTCTCTGTATTCTGTTTGCTAAGAACTTACTGAATATTTTTTCATTGATATTCATTAATGATATTGTCCTCTTTTTTATTGGGACCTTTCCTGCTTTTGAATTCAAGGTGGTATTTATTTCATAGAATTTGTTGGGGATGATTCCTTACTTTTCTATGTTTGGGAATAGCTTATGTAATATAGGAACTAGTTCCTCTTTGAAGGTTTTATAGAATTCTGGTGTGAAGCCATCTGGTCTAGAACTTTTCTTTCTTGGAAGATTTTGTATAGCTGATCCTATTGCAGTGATTCATATAGGTCTATTCAACATTTCTAATTCTTTCTTGTTGAGTATAGGAAGGTATCATGATTCCAGATATTGGTCCACTTCTTCTACATTTTCATATTTTGGGGCATAGTTTTTTTTTATAGTAATCTTTGAGGATCTTTTGTATTTCTATAGTATCTGTTGTTATTTCCCTTTTATAATTTCTGATTGAAGTTATTAAAAATCTTACCTTTCTGTTTCTGGTCAGTCCAGCCAAAGGTTTCTCAATTTTATTAATCTTTTCAAAGAACCAACTTTTTGTTTTGCTGATTTTCTGAGTATTCTTTTATTTTCAATTTCATTTAATTCTGCTCTAATTTAAGTCCTTTCTTTTCTTCTTCTGGGTTTGGAGCTGGATTGTTCTTCCTTTTCCAGTTGCTTGAGATGGTCTATTAAGTTATTGACTTGCTCTCTTTCTACTTTCTTAATGAAGGCATCTAATGCTTTAAATTTGCCTCCTAGGACCACCTGTGCAGTATCCCACAAGTTTTGATAGCTTGTGGCATCATTATCATTTTGTTCAAGAAATTTAATGATTTCCTTCTTAATCTCATCTTTGACTCAATAGTCATTCAGCATGAAGTTATTTAGTTTTCCTGACTAAATTCAGGTACAAAGATTTCTGGTATTGTTAAATTTAACTTGTATTCCATGATGTTCCAATAAGATATAAGGAATAATTTCTATTTCTTTGAATTTGTTGAGGTCAGACTTGTGTCCTAAGATATGATCAATTTTAGAGGATGATCCATAGGTTGATGAGAAGACTATGTATTCAGTTTTGTTAGGATGAAAAGTTCTGTATATGTCTGTTAAGTCTATTTATCTAGGGTTGTGTTTAAGTCCATTACTTGTTTGTTTGGTTTCTGCTTGGAGGATCTGTCCAGTACCATCAAGGGGGTGTTAAAATCTCTAACTATTATAATGCAGGAAGACATCATATTATTCAGGTCATTTAGAGTTTAATGAATCAGAGAGCATTCAAACATTGTGCATAAATGTTAATTATTGAAATCTCTTCATGTTGTGTACTTCCCTTGACAAGTATGCAGTGTCTATCCTTTTCTTTTCTTATGTTTCTTGGTTTGAATCCAATTGTATCTGCAAATAAGATTGCAACCCCTGATTTTTTCTGATTGCCATTTGCCTGGATTATTGTTTCTCCTTGATTTTTTTTTTTTTTGAGATTAGGTGATTTCAGGCCTGAGATTTTGTATCTATTCAACCAGCCTGTGCCTCTTTAGAGGAGAATTCAAGCTATTCTCTCACATTTACTGAGAGAATTGATAGGTGTGGTAGAGTTTTGGTCTTCTCATTTTTCAGAAGTCTAGAACTTTTCATTTTCCCTGGAACCATTGTGGAGGGTAGGCTTTTTTCTTTAATTTCTGGGTGTGTTGACATTAGTGACAAGCCCTTGTACAAGTTATTATGAAGAATGGGTCTGAGTCTAATTTTGGCAAATTTCCTCAGTGTTTGCATGTCAGTAAAATATCTGTTTTCTCCATTTCAAATGAAACTCAGTTTAGCAGGATATAGGATCTGGGCTGCAAGTTGTATTGTTCAAGAAGGTTAAAGGCCAATGACTGTCTTCTTCTGGTTTGAAAAGTTCTGCTGAAAGATCTGTGGTTGTCCTAATATTTTTTCCTTTTGCAGGTAAGACTATTCTTGCCCCTGGATGCTTGCAGGATTTTTTTCCTTCACATTGGTTTTAGTAAAGTTGATTACAATGTATCTAGGAGATGTTTTCTTTGTATTGAGTCATGCTGGAGTTCTGAAACTACTACTCTCTGAATTTCTCACAATGCTTGGGAAATTCTCTACCATAATGTCTCAGGGTAGAGTATCATGCCTTTAGAACCATTTCCTTCTCCTTCAGTAATCCTATAATTCAGATGTTTAGTCTTTTGGAATGATCCCATAACTCTCTCAGTGAATATTCTGTTTTTATTCTCTTTCTTTCTGTCTCATTGAATACTTGGGATAGTTCAAAGGTTTTGCCTTCAATTTCTGAGAGTCTCTCTTTTCCATGTTAAATTCTATTACTGAAGATCTCTACTGAGTTTTATAGCTCCTCAATTGCCTATTTCAGTTTCATAAGCTCTGCTATATCTTTCCTCATTATATCCATATCCTTGGTGAATTTGTCTTCAAAGTCACTAAGTTCTTGAGACAATTTTTGGATTTCTATTTCTGTCTTCTCCTCCATTCCAATCATCTTATTTCCCATGCATATTCTAAATTATATTTCTGATATTTCATCAATTTTTCTATAGATGATATTCTTTACTGTATCTCTCTTATGAATGTTACTTTGCTCTGATTTTTCCTATTGCCAGAATTCTTCTGCTGGCTCCTCCCCATGAGTATTTTCAAATATTTATATGTATATATACTTTTTTTTTTTCTTTGAATGATAGGTTGTTTCTGAAAAGCTATTGCTAGAACTAACCACCCTTTCTTGAACTAGCTGGAGCTTGTGTTGTGACCTTTTCCCCAACAGCATTGCAAAACTCCCTTTCAGGGCTGCAACCCAAATCTCCAAGTGCCAACCTGGCAAGTCAGCATAACCTGGTTCTATCCTGGCATCAGCTCACTCTCCACCCAAGCCCAAGGTATTGCAGCACTTAGCTGGAACCTCTGCTGAACCAAGATCCACACACCTGTGGTTGCTCCTGCTGCAAGTGATAACTACAGGAAAATCTGCAAATATATCCACAGAATCTGTGCCTAACTTTCCAACTTTTATCACCACAGCACAAAGTCAAACAGTGGCAGCAGGAGAACAAAAATCCACAGCTGACTTCTACTGAGATTTTCAGCCAACGTTGCCCAGGCAGCATGAACGAGGAAGGACTGGGGGAGGGACTCCTTCCACAGGAAAGGGAGGCAGCTGAGACCACATCTTTCCATACCAAAGTTATGACTACAGCACCATGGTTTTCACCACTGAGTGACCCACACAATGGATCAGCCTCTTAGAGTATTCCCCAAACACTAGCCTCTGAAGAGGGCAGTCTGCCACGCAACCAAATGTGGGGAAGGGTGGATTGTGGGCCCATAACTGTGAAGATAATGTTTGTTCTCTTTTGTGCCAAGCAGGATGGGTACTGGGCTCAGAGCTGGAACTTCTGAGGTGTAGGAGAACAAAGAATTTGTGATTCTTTCTAATGGACTGAGGTGAAAGGTCCTTTGTTTCTTACTTGCTCCCCCAAATCCACTGGTAAGCCTCCAATTGGGGATATCCCATCGCCTTGCCAAAAGCCTTCCAAGTACTCACTCAATATCTGTATTCTGTTAACATTTTTTTTATTTCTCAGTGGGGATAATGTATACTTAGTATTCTTCTCCTTGTGCTGAATGCCCCACTATTGGTTTCTGTGCTCTCACTGCACAGGAGCTCCTGATGAAAGCATCTTGCTCTGTCCCCTGAATACCCTTTAGAAAATTATTTTTTTAAACTTCAGAATCTCCAAAGATATGATTTATAACTTCAGGGGTTTACCAAAAGCACAGCACTAGTCCCCAAGGGTACATCAAAAGAACAAGAACAATTGGTTGAGGCAAAGGAAAGAGCAATATATTAATTTGCTGGCATACGAGGAGAATGGCATGCTCCTATCCCAAAGTAACATTGTCCTCCCCATAAGCAGAAATCCAGAGCTTTTAAAGGGGAGTTTTCTGCTTTAGGTTGTTTTAACTACAGATGATGGTCCTGATCTACTCCATATCTGGAGGAGATAATCTGGCCTCTGCCCACCCAGACCATTCAGACATCTCTCAGGACAATTCAATTAAACCACATCCTATGGTACAAAGAACAAAGCACATTTCCCTGCCCCTCCACCACTGGCTTGAAGCAGGGATGCAGGTTTTAATTCCCCAAAATAGTGGAGGAGGGTTTAAAGAGTCAGAAAAAAATTTTACCTTGTTCCAGGCTAGTCCCTCTGTTATAAAGGTACAAATCAAAATATTCAGAACATGAAGAATTAAAAAGTTATCAATTCTAAAAACACCAACAGCAAAAATAGAGACCATCCTCAAGATTTTATAACTATAATGACTATAAAACTCTAAGATTCTATAGCCTAATTTTTGTAACTAATATCCGAGATGTCAAGAAAATATGTTTGTTATAAATGAAAAGAAATCTCAGCAGAACCATAGATAGTATAAAATGAACAAAGAAGAACATCTACTATGAATAAAGATGCAATATCATCAATGAAAATAATTGCTAAATAGGCATAACAGCAGAATGGAAATGCTGAGGCAGGTGTGAAACTAAGAGAGTTAAAGATAGATAAATAGAAATTACTTTATATGGAATCATATGAAAAACAGGGAAAAACTGAAAAAAAAAATGAGCAAAAATTTAACATGCATATAACTTGAGTTCCAAAGAAGAAAAAAGAGAGAAAGAAAAGAATGAAAGAAGGAAAAAAAAATGACACAATGAAAGTGCTACTGTCCAGTTGGGTTGTATTTCCTGCTACATAGAGAAGAGCCAAACACTGAGGCAGTCAAGGATGTAATAGAGAAAGGTTTTAATTCCACAGAGCACTAAGCAGGGAGATGGGAGGAATTTCTCAAATCTGCTTCCCTGAGAATTAAAAAAAAAAAAAAAAAGAAGTTTTTAAATTTTGTTTGGGAAGCAAAGGATTATACATTGGATTTGAGAATTTCTTAGTTCAGGGAAAAATCACAGGGATGTAGAAATTATCTTCTCACATTGAATTAGTTCATGGGTAGGGGTAAGAATTCCAGTTGAGTCAGTTTCTTGGTAGAAGCTGCTGGTCTAGGTGGACCAGCCAATCCACTGGAATGCAGGGCCTGGAAGATATCTCAGAAACTACTTTTAGGTGTTGAAAAGTTGATGTTATCTATGGAGAAAGTTAAGAAGCTCATGATGATCACCAACTATGTGAATCCAGAGTAGCAATTATAAAGAAGTAAACAGAGTGACAGTGGCTGAGTATTATTATTTTTAGCTAAGCAACAGTGGCTGAGTATTATTATTATTTTTAGCTAAGCCTGTGCCTTTACAGAATTTTAGGTCCTTACCACAGTTCTCATCTTACACCCCTTTATTGATTTATAAAGTGTGGCTTCAAAAGTTTTATGTGTGTGAGGTATGAAAAGAAAATCAAAATCAGCCCCCCCACAGCTCCTTATGCAGAAAAGAAGGTAAAGGCCCCTGACATCTGTTAATAACTGACCCCATAGATCATTCATTAAGGAAAGTCCTTGCTGAAGTCCCATAAACAAGGGAAAGGCATGCAAATTGCAAAATATGTGGCACCTAAAGCTAAAGCCTGTTTTCATTCCACACTAATAATGAATAATAAGTTTATCTTTACAGATGACAAAACTGAAAACAAACAGAATTAGACATTCTACCACCAACCCAGGGACATCTGAATAATTGATTCTTTCTTCCCTCCCCTTTTGCCTTCTAACATTCCCCTTATTTTATGTAAAATGTTGATTTTCTGAGCTTCACAATAATATAACTACTTTGCTTTATCAGGTCCCTCCTGCATTTTTCCTTCCTTCTATGGCTTTACAGTGCTAAAGGGTCCAATTTCCCCTTCAGGGAAAAAAAAAAGCCACAGCTTGTCCGTCGTTCATGTTTTTGCTGGTTGTGTCTTCATCTTTGGCTTAACAACTTCCCATGATGGAAATTTTTGCCTTGGTCACTTACTTGGGTCAACAACTGTCCTTACAAAGGTTGATTGGGAAATTGGCTTTAAAATGGTGAAATAAATTTGGAACTTTCAATTCTAACTTTCTGAAAATCACCCAAAGATAAAAGGAGAATGAGAAAAGTAAAAGGAAAAAAAATTTTGATGGCATTAAGGGACATCTACAATCCTGAATCACAATACTTCAGAAAGGGCTCCATATATATTTAAGGAGAAAATGTAGCATAGAAATAAACCAAAAGGGGATTCACACACCCATGGAATTTAGATGAAGCCCACAGATCATAGTTCTCTCAATATGCAGCATGATCTAAGGGATAAAACCAACACTTCTTTGTTATATGAGAATTATTCTATGATGCAAATATAGAGTTTGAAATTATGTTCTAGCCAGTGGTCTACAACATTTTTGGCACCAGGGACTAGTTTCATGAAGATAATTTTTCCATGGACTAGAGGGAGCATGATCAGACAGGAGGTAGAGCTTAGTGAGTGATGGAGAGCAGTTGTAAATACAGCTGAAGCTTCCCTTGCTTGCCTGCCACTCACCTCCTGCTGAGTGGCTCAGTTCCTAAATGGCCATTGAAGTACCAGTATGAGGCCTGACAATTGGGGACCATGGGTTCCAGGTACATTTTAAATTACTTGGGGGGAGCATCTTAGAAAAAAGGTTGAGGAAAATAATAAGTGAGATGATTTTTTGGAGCTCACTTTTTTTCAAAGAGATTTAGGGTTTTTTTTTATTCTAATAAAGATGAAAATAAATTTAAAATTCTGCACTCATTAATATAGATTTACACTACTTTGAGATGTTCACCAAGTGTATCAGTTAGCTTAGTTACAGCAATTTAAAGTGTTATCTTAGTAGAATATAATACAAAGAACTTCCTCTATCAGACTATCAATTAACTAACTTGCTAAAATAATAAAAACTCTCTATTTCCTCCATAAAGCATTACAGCTGATGCTTAGTATAGGCTAAATACTCATTGCTAGTTTGCTGTACTCTTAGATGGCTGTACTCTTCACACACTTCTCCTTTCACCATTTGAATTCAGTGCTTACCAAGAGTCTATTGAATTTGTTCCAAAATTATTTATGTCAATTTTACATGTTAATGTATTAAGTTTTTTAAGTAGTATCATTTAAAATGACATTATTTAAAGTGATAAAATATGAGCATAAAAGGAAAGGTGTTCTTTTCATAAAAACTAACTACCTTAAATACTTTGGAAAATACCCTGTGTCAGAGATGTCACCATATGTAGGGAAAATAAGAAATTATAGCTATGTATATTTTTATTTACAAAATATTCATTACAAATTTTTACAAGGAGATGGCCAACATGTGGACAATATTTTGTAAAATTTTATAATGAATATTTTATAAATAAAGATATGTTTACTTACAATTTCCCATTTTCCCTATGTATAGTAATATTTGGGACACACAATATTATAAAGATATATCTCTAAGCAGTGTAGATGAGAACTGCAAATTCAGAGAAAATTTTATTAATATTTAGAATATTTCTGAACACAGATTGCTTGTGGACATTTTTTTCTGATTTTCTTTAAGTCCATTATCCTCTCAAAATTTATAAACAAATTGTAAAAAATGTGTTATTGGTTATAGTTTATGTAAGAAAGATAATGTGGAATTCAAATTATTGATTTGATTATATACTCAAAGTATAGGTCCTATGTAAAAAAGGGCAAATATACGTTTTATGCTTTACACATTTATGGCATATTTCATCAATTTTATGTTTATCAATGTTGCCTGATTAAAGAAAGAGAAAAAACCCAAGGAACTACTACTATGACATAGGAAAGAGTAGTTAATCAATGCCCTTTCATGTGTGATTATCTATGAAACTATTACTATTGTTGCCAGAGACCCTTCCAGAGAAGAACTACTGTATTTTCCATCTCTCCTTTTCATCACTTTTAATGACATGAAATATGTACTTCTCAAAATGGGTAAGGCATGTGGATAAATACAGTTTTTAATTATCATTGTCCAACTCAATTTTCTCCTCTTAGCATTTTATTATTATAATTGAATTTGTCATGATGATAATAGTCAAAAGCCTGTATAGAAAGTTTTCTAATCATCATAATAATAGCATGTATAGAGTCTTTACTATATGCCAGCTACCTTGTTAAATGCTTTGTAGGAATGGCACATTTAATTTTCATAACTCTCAAACTAAATCACAATTATGAATCATAATGTCATCAAATAGCCTATGAGGCCTACTTTCGTATCAAATATATGTTAAAGTGAATCATCTCAGTTCCTATTTCCAGCAATCCAGTGTAACATAAATGTCTGCCATTTGGAGAAGAAAACAAGACAAAGAAATAAAAATTCATAGGTTTAAAAGAGTAAGAAAATTCAGAAGAATAATCTCTCCTTTAGTCAAATGCATGGAATAACCAAATTTAAAACCAAATGTAAAATTAAGAAAATATATTTCACCAAATGATAATTATAGTTCTATGATAAATCTATTAATTCATGTTATTTCTACTATGATACAATTTATTTTGACTTTAGAATATGTAGTAAATTTATATTTTGTGTGACATCTTTTCCCAGAAGTTGTGGAAAATTCCATTTATTGTTCAGGTTAATTTCTACTGAAATCAGGTATTTCACCAAATAAACATTAAGCATCCTCTCAAATTTTCTTGAAGAAAGGTCCCTTTATGTCCACACTTAAAGTATTTTGATTTTTTCTCTGAGACAGAGTCTCACTTTGTTGCCCATGGTAGAGTGCTATGGCTCATAGGAATCTCAAACTCTTGGGTTCAGGTAATTCTCATTAGCTCAGCCTCCCAAGTAGCTAGGACTACAGGTGCCTGCCGCTATGCCTGTGTAAAGTGGGGACTGTGGAGCCTGGGAGCCAAGTGAGAGAGGGAGAAACAGTGTCCCATGTCAGAGTGCAGGAGCAGTGGCAAGAACAATAGGACTGACACCCCAGGTGGTATTTTGGAGAAACACTTTCTGTCTCTCTTAGCAACCAGAGGGAACTGAGCTTCTGCCCTGGGGGCAGCCACAGATGAAGCAGGCCCTATGAGAAAGAGGCATGCCTGTGATGCTACCTGCCTGGGCAAGGGCAGAGGAGACTGAGGCAAGAATACTTGTGTATAGAGGTGGCATTCCCCGAGAGCGGGGTTGCATCATACTTGCTGCTTTTGAGAGCCCAAGTTTCCCCCAGCTCCCAGTGGAGCATAGCCAGAACAGAGTACCCACAGCAGTGGCACAAGCCCAGAGTGGGGCAGGGACTGAGACTCCTTTGTGATCTCCAATTGCCCAACACAGAGTGCAGCAGAGAAAGAGATGCCAGCTCCATGAGAATAGACGTGGCAGCAGGAGGCACAGGGTGGGGTTGAGTCACAGCTTCTGTGAACTCTCACAGTGGAGCACAGCCAGGACATAATTGCAAATTCCAGGAGAATACAAGTCTGTAGCATCAGCTCCAAGCAGGCGGGAACTGAGTCCCACTTCCCAGCTTTCGTTGAGCACCTGAGGTACTCAGGCTTCAACTCCCCCTGCCAGCTGGTGGCAGAGTGTGGCAGCCTGGCTGAGGAGGCAGTGATGTCCCTGTGACTCTGGCAGGTGCAAACCCCCAGTGCATTTGCTTATTGGAGGGAACTGGGCCACAGCCCCATGGGGTTACCAGTGACTGGATGTGATGGGGGTGTATATTGGAGAAAGAGACACCAGCCTACCTAGACTAAGTCATTTGCTGGGTGGGCCTTTCTGACTCCACGGAGCACCTGAGCAAGCCACACTTGAGCTGCAAGTAGACCCTTGCTGTCTAGTAGCTGGAGACCTTTTGAATTCCCCCACTGGAGAGTGGGTGCTGATTGGGACAATTGGTTTGGAACTCTGGAACTCCTGACCTGGGCCAATCACCTGAGGACTTTCCAACATGGTATACTGGTTGTATTGTAGTGGAGAAGTTCAATTTTTCTCTTCCAGTTGTAGCATGTGGGGGACTGGGTGTCTTAGTTGCATGCATTTCTCCACAGCTGAGATTTCAACCCAGAGTCACTGATTCACTAGGATTTGATTAGCTGAATACAAGACAGAGCCACATAGCCCTACCACACCAAGCAGGCCCCCAGAGTCTCAGGCTGCAGTCCTGTACAGGTCCTTTGCAAAGCTATACAGGAAAAGCTACAGTTACCACTTTCAGTTCTTTGGCAAAAGGCTGGCTATTTACAACTCCAGGAACTCTCAATCCAATTTCACCTTACCTGTTTATCTACCCAAACACTGAAAAATAATCATGGGGCAGAATCAGTATAAAAAATCTGGCAACATGAATAATCAGAATAGATCAACTCCCCCTAAGAATGACAAGAATGACACATCAGAAGATTCCATTCACTTAAAAAAAAAATGCTGATGCTAAAAGAAAACCATATTACGGTTTTTCTTGCTGTTTCCTAAATGATAACTTTAAACTTTCTTTTGGCTCATAAGTGTAGGTGGTCTGTGATTGGCTGTCTTCATTGCCTGCCAATGTGGAGGATGGAGGGTTCCAGGACTTTACTCATGAATGACGTATGCAGGAATTGACTCCTATAACTTTAACAGTAGAAGACAAGAGAACAGGAAAGGGGTCTTCCCAAGTTGGGGTCAGGGAAGGTGAATTAGAGGGAAGAGTTTTGATCATGACTAG
>CAUYON010016038.1:0-17033 GCA_963573935.1 Arctocebus calabarensis | reverse complement strand
CTGGCCAAGGAACCCATACACCTATATATACCCTGAGACTAAAGGCCTAAAGGAGGAGATGGGGAAAGACTGGGAGAGAAACGGAGAGAGCTTCTCTCTCCCCACTAGAATTCTCTCCCTCTCCCAGGAGCCTTAATGTTTTCTGTATTCTTTTCTGTGAATAAATTCTGTCTTACAAAAAAAAAAATTTTTGACCTACAGGAAAAAAAAAATAGAAGCTTATTCTATACCATATATAATGAATTTTATGCAAATAAATTTCTATACATTGTACAATATTTTAAAAAGCCCTTTGAAAGTTGTACAACCTATTTTCTAAATACTGTTATTTATTTAGTAAATAATTACCCCTTGGGAAAAAAAAAAAAAAAAAAGAAGCAGAGACAAACTAGAATTCATCTTACTTGTGACATCTAGTGACAAGAAGTGGTATTGGCTACACCCTAGCCAAACTATTCCCAAAGAAATGACCTTAATTAGAATACTGAATAGCTTCTATGACTCTGCCCATGCTGATCCCTCCCTTTGAATGCACTTCTCCTTAGCTGTGCCATCCTTTAAGGTCCTGCTTGAAGTGATATCTGCAGTGTGAAGTTTTAAAGACAAAATAGACCTCTCCTTTCACAAAATTCTGTCACATGACATTTATACGCAGCCCTGTCATTATTTACATATATATATTTTAAATCTCCTGCTATATTGTGAACATTCCAGACAATAATTACATTTATCCTCTCTAAATTCTTTCTGTTATGCCTAATACATTGTGGTCACTCAATTGACAGCTTAAAATATATATTTCAAAATAGAATTGGAAGAAACATGAATGATAGTGTGGGGTCTACTTTCTATTGTAATGAAAGAGAAAAGAGAAGTTCAAATACAACTTCTGAACTGTCAGCCAGTCACAACTGGTCTAGGCTAGGACAGTCTCTTCCTAGCTCCTGGGTTAAGGAATTTTTGTTAAATGATAGGGAAAATGGAATTTTTTTCACTTATTCAAGAATATGGTCGTGATTTCAAATTAAAGAGCATCTGGTTCACTGGAGCCCCAGATGCTTCTGGCAGGCTATACTGTGAGCAACTTGAAGGTATCATTGTTGCCAATTTTAACAGGCAGATCAACTCTTTTGTAGTCCAGCCTACCCAGTAAGAAATAGAAGTCTTCAAGGAAATTGAGAAGAAAAAAGCAAGAGAGTGTGGCATAACAAAACATAAATAAAGCTTCATCAACTCTGTCAAATGTCAAGACAAGTGAGCACTAAATATTGACTACTGGGTTTTGCCAGACAGAAATTCACCTCCTGCTGGCATTTCACTGTATTGGTGGGGACTAAACCCTGGTTGAAGTAGGGGGAAATAAAAAAAAGAATAAAAGGTAAGAAAATGGAGATAGTGAGGTAACCTTTTATTTTTCAAGAATTTCTGTTATAAAGAGAAACAAACAAATGTGGTGGTAACTGGTTGGGGTCAAGGAGGCTATATATATATATATTTTTGATGGAAATCATTACAGAATGTTTGTTTATAGAGAGGATCCAACAGAGAAAGAAAAAATGATAATGAATTAAAGAAAAGATAAAGCCAAGTCCTCAAATTGGCAAGTATTGTTGAATAATAAATAGGCATCACGTTTACAAAAATTTTTTAAAAACATTCGTACAAGAGCCCGGACTCTAGAATCAGAGTGCATTAGTTCAAATTACAATTCTACCACTTGGACAAGACACTTTTCTTCTGAGGCCGTTTGCAGGCTTAAATGAGAGAGAGATCTGTAAAACTCAGTACATGATGAGAGTTCATTTGGTAACACCATATGCTATTGTCCTGTGCTATAAATGCTAACCGTGATTTTATCATATGATGCTTTTAGGCACCGTCACACTGATTCAGGTTACTGGACTCCTAAGACAGATACCAGAGGCAATACCCGGGTAGCTCGGTGTGTGGGGTCCGCACAGTGGTGCCAACGGTGACCCTCCACGCCTCGCTTAGCGACTCTGTCCCTTCAGGACACAAAGTCGTTAAAACAAAAACAGCAAACAAGCAGAACCCCAACACACGGTTACCAAATGCAAACACTTACAAGTCGCCCCGGAAACTAATCCCAAGTAAAATTAACCAGCCTCGGAGCCAACCCCACGTCTTGTCGACTGCACCTGCGCAGTCTCTGCGAGGGGCGGGGCGCTCCGTGGGACAAATCTAGTTTCTCCTTTACACCCAGTCTGGGCGGAACGTCTCGTGAGAGGTGGGAGCTCTCGCGAGAACAGCATTCAAAAAGCCCTGGCGCTTCCCCGAGAGTGAGTTGAGTGAATGACCCGGTATCTCTGCGGTGAGGTGGAGTTGTGTCCGGTAATCTGGACTCTCCGAAGTTACTAGCCGCCAGGTGCAGCCTCGGGGAACCAGGTGTGGAGAGAGGTAGGGGCACGGGGCTTGGTGGGAGTGGGTGGGGAAATGTGCGGTGGGGAGTGGAGAGGTAAGCGGGCCCTACGGAACCCTGGCGCCTGGGTCCCGGCCGAGGCCTTCAGCTGAAACACCTCCTGCCCGGAACCCTGAGTGCTTGGAAGCCGGGTTTCGAGCCGGTCGCAGTTTTCCGTTGGACGCCTCCCTGCCCTCGGGGACTCGGGATGAATAGGGGAGGCTGGGTCCGGTCCCTGTTCCTTAAAATGACAATCGCCACTGTGTCTGCGCTGCCTGGTACGATAGCCACCAGCCGCTTGTGGCAGCCTGGATTGAGAAATGCAAATGTAAAATACACGCTGGATTTCTAAGGTAGTACCCAAGAAGTAGTATCTTCTTAATTTTTATAGTGACTGCCTATTGAAATGGTAGTATTTTGGTTGTAGTTAGTTGAATCAAATATTAAAATCAATTTTTTTGCCTGTGTTTACTTTTGTAAAGCGTAGCTCTTAGAAAATTTAACAATCTCATAAATGACTCGTACTGTTTTTCTCCTGGGCAGCGCACTCTCAGGCCTGTGACAAGATTCTGCCCTAATGGTTTTTCTTTCATTACCCCGTTTAGTCTTCTCAACAACTCTATTAGGTATGTGTTACTGTCCGTTTTACAGATAGTGAAACAAGCCATTAAGTAACTTGTCCAATGGAGATGGGTAAGAAGTTAGGCAGCTTAATTTCTATAGCCTCCCCATCCCCTAAATGCCTAGTGTATGTTAGGGTTTTGAGTGGCAGAACAGAAATGTGATGGGAGCATCAGGCTTTGCAGCTAGATTCTGTTTCCCATCTCACTTAGCCACTTAACTAGCTGATAATGCGGGAAGCTACTTAACCTTTCTGTGCCTCAGTTTGCATATGTGTAAAATGGAGGAAATGCCTTCTACCTCACGGAGTTGTTCAGAGCATTTGATAAGATTCTACAAAGCACCACGCACGATGTCTGGTACAGATTCCCTGTGGTGGTTATTGAAGGGAAGCTCCTCTAGACTGAAGAGGTTAACTTTTTGTCATCTGTTAGATCTCTGCTGAAAAGTCCTCTCAGGGAGGTCTTGTCCATAGTCCCTCCTACACCCTCCCCCCTGCTAGGACAGCTCCCCCTTTTGATTTTATCACACTTGTAATTGTACAGTTCAGTTATTTGATGTGCCTTTCTACTAATAGACTATAAGATTTGAGAAGACAGGAATATTGTTTTGGGTTACTGTTGTGTACTCTGCACTAGCACAGTATTTGACACGTAATAAGAATTCTAGCAAATTTTTTGAAAATGAAAGCTAATTTTTTGGCTTTCTGAATATGCTTGGCTAGAATGTCTTGCAGTTACCACCATTTTTTCTTTGGTAGATGGAGAAGACAATAAATACTTAACTGAGGCTCATCAAGAAACTTAGATGAGATAATGTGTTTAAAGCACTTAGCTTGGTAAATGGTAAATTCTCAACAAATAAAAGGTATTATCAGTGCACCAACTAGCTGGCTGATCCTATCATGTACAGGCTTTGAAAAAGTCTTACACTTTAAGCAGTAACTGCCAGCCTCAGATAACCTAGGATACCTTTTGTTCTCTCTTAAAACTGTCTCTATCCTCAGCTTCATTCTCAATTAAAGCCCTTGCTTCCTAGCTCACTGATAAACTGAAGGAATTAGAAGCACTTACACAGATTTCCCACCATTACACCAATGTCTCATCATTTGTATTCATATACTTTGCTTTCCCTTACTTTAGATGAATACCCATGCTGTTATCTAAAACCAGTCTACGTTAGACCTCATTCTCTTTATTCAGAGACATTACTTTAGCAGTTCTCTAGTGTCTATCATCAGTTTTTCTTACCTTCTGGATTTATTCCAGGGCCTACATAAAAATTAAAACACTTATTCCTACTTCCTCTCCACCTACTGCTTCATTTATCTGCTCTCCTTTGTAGCAAAACTGTACTTGCTATCAGTCTCCTACCATTCTCTCTCAAATCCATTCCAGTCAGGTTTTCACCTCCACATGTATATCAAAACTGATCTTGTGGTCCATCAGTGACTTCCAAGAATTCAAATCCACTGGTCAATTTTATGTTCTGACCTTATTTGACTTGCAGCATTTGGCATGATTGATCATTCCTATCTCCTTAATATACTTTGCTTATTGGCTTCTAAAACAACACATAATCCAGGTTTGCTTCTTACTTCACTAGTCACTACTGAGTATACTTTGCTGTTTTCTTCCCCACCTCAAGGGTTCAATTCTTTGTCATTTTCTCTTTAGTTAATGCTCATTCTTTCGTAATACCAAATCTCAAAGACTTAAGCTGATAACTCGCAAATTTACATCTCTGGCTCAGACCTCTCTCCTGCTCATATATCCAACTTCTTACTTGACATTATATTCAAAACTTGAATTCCTAGTTTTCTTTCCAACACATTAACTAATGGCGATTTTACTAGTTGCTCAGGCCAGACGCTTTGAGGGTATTTTTGAATTTTCTTTTTCATATAGCCTACATTCCACCTGTCAAAATCATACTGACTTTATATCTTAAATAATACATATGTAGAACCTGGCCATTTCTCACTGTCTCCTGTGCTGCCACCCTAGTCTGAGCCATTGTCTCACATGATCTCTCTCCCTCCGATCTCGTTCCCCTCCTCAGTAATCCACATAGCAGCCAAAATGATCCTTTTAAATTGTCAGATCCTCTATACCAGACTTTGGAATGACTTACTGTCTCACCTAGAGAAGAAGCCGAAGTGTTTACACTGGCCTGAACTGCCTATTCTCCCTATTTTCTGTGACCTAAAGTCTACCTAGTTCACTCTTCGGTCTTTCTTCTGCCTTAGGGCTTTCTGTTTGCCTGGAACATTCTTCCCCTAAATAGCTGCAGGGCTAATTCTCTTATATTCTATCTCCATCTTCCCAGCTCCCTATGCTGTTACAGTTTTTTTTCCATTTCCCTTTTCTAACATACATTATTATGCTATTACTTATTGTTTTCCCTTTGTGGACTATAAGTTTCATGATAGAGGAGCTTTTTTGTCCACTTTCTTCCCTAATAAATCTGGAATGCCAAAAATGGAGCTTAGCATATAAGGTTTTCAAGACTACATCGAGTTAAGACATGGGACATGGGGGAACATTTTTTTTTAAGAGACATCTCACTTTATCGCCCTCAGTAGAGTGCCTTGGCATCACACAGCTCACAGCAACCTCCAACACCTGGGCTTAGGCAATCCCCTTGCCTCCGCCTCCCGAGTAGCTGGGACTACAGGTCCACACCACAATACCTGGCTATTTTTTGTTGCAGTTTGGCTGGGGCTGGGTTTGAACCTGCCACCCTCAGTATATGTGGCTGGTGCCCACCCACTGAGCCACAGGCAGCGCCCCATGGGGGAACATCTTAATAATGACCTGGTGCCTTTGAAGGTAAAGGTGTGTTGAGGTTGGCTTAAGAGGCTGGGGCCAAGTAGGAAAAGATACTGAGTAAGGTTGAGTTAAAATAGAATGTTTCTGTATACGTAGTATAATGTTTAAGTCTTGGTTTAAAAAATCTATAATGAAAGCAATGTCCTTTAATTGCTCTGAATATGGTTTCTATTTTGCATACTCTTCTTGTGAATACCTGGGAAACTACTAGAGAGTCTCTTTTCAAGAAAGCAAAGTTAATATATTTAAGAAGTTAACTAACACTTGTGAAAAATCACAGGCCTGATACTCCTTGCTTCACCTTATGAAACTTATTCAAAGCTGCCTTTGTATATTTTTAAGTTGTAGTCCTACTGCTATAAGTTACCTGATACTTTATCTGTGGTTCTGTTATCATGGGTAGTGGAACAATAGTGAGACTAGCCCTACCTTAACATTTAAAGGGGCTTAGCACACAGCACCTGAATAGTTTCCTGGTGGTTAGCAAAATTAAATGTATTCTCTGCTCTTTTTGATTTGGTCTCAAATAAAGTGATAAAATTGTTGCAACATTTCTTTGCTTTTGGAATGAGAAAAGAAATTTGACTATAATAAATCAGGAAGAAAAATGCTACATTTATTGAGTAGATATTAGTTACTAGATATTAAAATAATTCCTCTGTTGATACCATTGCATGGAGTTTTTTGTTTCCACTTAAATGGTTTTATTTTCTCTGTTTACAGTAAGCTAAAAACAAGAGAAAACATGGAGGCAGATATAATTGCAAATCTTCGGGGCAAGCTCAAAGAGGTTGAAGAAGAGAGAGTGAAAGCTGCACAGTATGGTTTACAACTAGTGGAGAGCCAAAATGAGTTGCAGAATCAACTGGATAAATGCCGTAATGAAATGATGACCATGACTGAGGTAGGACTTTGGACTCCTCTCTGCAAGGGTATGCTTAGTAAAGATTTGTCTTGTTTACCAATTATTACTAATTTATTCTCTGATGGTTTTTTAAATATAGTTCCCATACCCTCCGTCCCCATTAAAGGAGAATCTCTTATTTTTCCAATTATATGTGTTCTGAGTTTGAAAATCAAGTTATAATTGCTCTTTTTACCACATACACCACCAGATTCTGTTTTGTCTGTACTCTGCCTAGGTGACCGTACTTGTTTCAGGCCTCTAACATCCATGTGTTTCATGATACTTAGTTCTCCTGTGAAGTCTAAGTTTGTACATTCAACTCACTAATAGACATCTCAGATTAACGTACAGATAGAAATGGTTGATTTTCTGTTTATTTACCAAACATTACTATTTTCTCTGACTTATTTAGTAAATGTAATAGTGTTCATTCAGTTGCCTAAACCAAAAAAATCTGAGTTTTTCTCAGTATCTTTCCCTTATTTTTTTTAATAATACATATTAGATGTACATATTGGGAATACCTATGGTAATTTGTTACATTCATATGATCAAATCAGGGTAATTAGGATATCCATCAGCTTAAATATTTATCTGTGTGCTAAAACATTTGAATTATTCTCTAGCTGTTTAGAAATAGGCAGTCAATTAATGGTTACCCTACTAATCTAGCAGACACTAGGTCTTATTTCTTCTATCTAAGTATATATTTTATCCATTAATCCTTTTTTCCTTAATCAACCATTCTTCATCTCCCTCATAGTCTCTATCCTCCTGGGCCCTTATTTCTCACATGTAATTCATCAACAAGTTCTAAGAACTTGACTTATGAAGCATCTATCTATACCACTGCCACTCTAGCCCAGATGTTTATTGGCTGTCCCCAGATGACTACTGAGCCTTCTGACCAGGTTGCCTGCTTCCATTGTTGCCATTCATGCCAAGTATTCTTTACACAGTAACCAAGTGGTCCTGGAAAAATACACAAAAAATTATGTCACAACCCTGTTAAAAACCATACATTGACTTCTGATTATATTTACAACAAAATCTGAGCTCCTTACTTGGGTTTGTAGATCTTTTTATCTCATCTTAAACTGTTTTCCCTTATTATTGACTAAATTAATTCTACTTTATGAATATTACATAGCTGTTGCCTTTTATTGAAATCGTCCTCCACTGCTCATAGATTGAGTCCTCAAACTTTAGGTTTCAGTTAAATGTCTGCTCAGCAGAGAGGCCAATCCTGACTGGATTTAAAATTTGCCATGATTGCTACTCTTTTAATTCTCTGCCTTGCTAATCATCTCCAAATTATAAACTTTGTGAAAAGTGGTAATTTTGTCTGTCTTACTTACTTCAATATCCAAAAATTTCCATGTAATGCCTGGCACATATTTATGGAAAGAATGAATGGATAAATCAGTTTACTTTAGTGAATAATAAGTAATATGTTTAAGTTTGATCTCAACATTGTAAATATAGCTGAAAAAAAAAAAAATAGAGAGCCAGTAGGCATGTGTGAGCACATAAAAAGCCTTTGTGTCTTTCCATAGTACTGTTTTGGACCAAGAACTCATACCAAGTCATAAAGGCAGATGAAAGATTACAAATCTTTCTAATAGTAGAAAATAAAGCAGTGTTATTTTTAATCATACTGAGTAACAACATGTCAAATTTCAGTGTTTGACAACTTGCCTCTTAAAGGAGAATGGCTTTAGGCTTTAGGAAGAATAATATGAACTTTTTCCCTCTTATTTAATTTAATTGAATTTTATCTTATTTTTTAAAGTTTATTGAAGGAGTTTAGACTAATAGCTTAGGTTTTTTTTATCTCTAAACTGACCTGTGAGTAAACAAAAGCCCTTTTCATTACTCTTTTATCTCAGTAGCATATTCATTCTGGTGAAGATTTTGTGAACATTTCTCAGGCAACTGACTACATTCTAAAAGTAAGGGCTACTACAATGTTCAGTATTTCTCCTTTTTACTTTTTTTCTAAACTACTACATCTTGTTTAGAACTACAAGAAGAGTATCTCATTATCGAACTAATAATTCTCTCTGGGAAAACTTTAGTGCTATTAAATCCTTTTCTTTTTCCTAGCAGAGATTACTTGACATGTTGACATGCCATAGAGCACTCTTTTCTACTTTTCTAGGGCATAGAAGCAGTTAGGTATCTCTAGCATAGACTTTCATAGTCTCAAAATACATCTCACATGTCGAAGACTGATTATTTACAGAGTTATTCCTGGTTTAACATTTGATTGTGATTTGGAAAGCAGCAAATGTATGAAATTAACCAGTCGAATGTGATTAGATGTGATGGCTTTAAACTATTTTATCTAATTGCATTGTAATTGAATCTATTCTCAGAATTATGAACAAGAAAAATACACTCTTCAAAGGGAAGTTGAACTCAAGAGTAGAATGTTGGAAAGTTTGACCTGTGAATGTGAAGCTATTAAACAACAACAAAAAATAAACTTGGAGAAATTAGAACAACAATTAAGCAGAAGCCATGGACAGGAAGTGAATGAACTAAAAAATAAGGTTTGAATATCTGTGTATTGCAGAGCAAAAATGTTCATGTTTATCCAGCTATCTATAAGCTAAAAGATTTTGTACACATCAGCTGTATCAAATAGCAAGATCAAAATTTACATTTTCTTAATATTGGGGGTGGGGACACTGAGAAACAGGACTTTACCTAAAAGACTTGTGTAAATAATATTCTAATGAAATACAATTACTTAATTTTAGGAACTGGATATTTGTAATTAATTTTTAGTTTAGTGACCAGCATGGCCGCCTTGTATACTACACCAGTCCCCTAGAGGAAAGACTAGTCTTTTGGCATTTACTGCAGCTAGTGGTCTACTTTGTGATTCTGTAAAATCAATAGGTTCTTATAAATTGTGTACATTAGAAATGGTACTTCCTAATTTGTTCACTGAAAATAAAGTAATATATCTAATCCATTTCTCAACAAAAACTCTATAAGGAAGGTGCCATATGGCATGAGAGACCCAGTGTCCACATACATTGAATAAAGTAGACATACTTAGAGAGCAGGAAATTGTCAGTCAAGATTTTAGCTGAGGTAGTCTGACTCCTAAGGTCATGCTACTGAATAAAGTCTGCACTGGCTCCATTTCAAACATTAATGCAATGTTTGGCTAGTGATTTTTCCATTCCCTTTTGCTTATGAAGACTCCAGAACTTATATCATGGCTCCTCTTTGGGTATAGTCTGTCCTCTTATTATCCAGATACCTTTTTTGGTGACAAAACTTGCTTGGCTTTTGTCCTGTTTTCCAATTTTCAGGCTTTTTGTGTAGCATCTTAAGATTTTTCTATTTCTGTGTACCACATATTGCTTAATTTCTCATTAAATTAACTCTTATTTATTTTCTCATATTAAGTGATATCAAATGATATTACATTTCAACTGATGTATTTTTTCTAATATGTAGTAAAACAATTATAACTATATATGCTTTTGGTAATACATAGAATCATCTTGTATACCGCTCTGGCAAATAATAATCCAGCTTGTCTGAAACTAATCTGATTTGAGACACTAATGACTGATAATGATGTATCCTTTTTTTCCCCTCTGGATATTATTTTCATTTTAACAGTTTTCATTATTTAGGGGGAAAAAAGAGTAACGTAGTGAATGTTCAGGGACTAAGGCAAGGCCAGTTACAGATATGTCTTTTATTGGCACAGCAAGGAGTAAATTAGTCAAATATTTTACTGATGTCCTCAAATCACTTGTGCCAAAATTTGAATTTTATCTTATCTTTTTTTCCCTCTTTTTTCTTACATTTAATCTATCAATGAGTTCTAAGAATTTGACCCACAAAACATCTGTCTGCCCTACTGCCATTAGTTATTCCCCCTTTAGACGACTCAGTAGCTTCCTAATCATTTTGCCTGCTTTCATAGTTTCTGTTCATGCCACTCGCTCTTCACACAGAGGCAGGGTGTTTATTGTATTGTATGTATTATATCTATGTTTATAAAATGAAGTATGTCACTACCTATTAAAAGATGCCTAGCCTCGGGCAAGTAGGAAACACAAATAGTCTCATCATTTAGAAAGTTTGGGTCAATTGGTGATGTTTTTCAGAAAGAAAATACTTTTAAAAGGTATTTATGTACGACTTTTTTTTTCTTTTGGCTTTAGATAGAAAAATTAAAAGTGGAATTAGATGAAGCTAGGCTTAGTGAAAAGCAGCTGAAGCACCAAGTAGATCATCAAAAGGAACTTCTCTCTTGTAAATCAGAGGAACTGCGGGCAATGTCTGAGCGTGTACACGAAAGCATGTCTTCAGAGATGCTGGCTCTTCAGATTGAACTGACAGAAGCAGAAAGTATGAAGGTAATTTTTAGGACACGTATTTCTCAGGGTTTCTTTCTTTTTTTCTTGTATATTTTTATATGTTGTACTAATTCCTAAGAGTTAGTTTAAAGGCTGAATTCTTTCTTGACTTAACTTTCATCTAGTTAAAAAATGTTCTGCAGAGTTTTTAGATGGATTACATCGTTCATAACACAGCTTTAGATTACCTGATTATACAAGGCAGTCTTTACCTTTAAATCAATGAAACCCCTGAAAAAATTTAGAGGCATATACTCTGATCCCAGTTTGTGTCATAAAATGTTGGTGTAGTGGAAGTCTAAATGCATGTGGACATTGTTTTTTCATTGCAGGGTTAATTTAATTAAAAAATAAAGCCTTAAATTTATAGGGGGGGAAAGGGAGGCCTCTAAAGACTTTTATTTTATTCTCTACAAAAAAATTTAGTGATTTTTATTATTTTAATATGCACTTGGCAACCTATGACAAGTTCTTTAATGTTAATTTTGGCTATAAACCACTACTAGTAAAGAAACTGAGCAGCTGCTGAGTGAAAGATTATTTAAGAGAATTTCCTCTTTTCAAATTTCTGTTGAATAGAACAGCCTCAAAGAAGAAGTGAATGAACTACAGTATAGACAAGAACAGTTAGAACTTCTGGTTACTAACTTAATGCGCCAGGTAGACCGGCTCAAAGAAGAAAAAGAAGAGCGAGAAAAAGAAGCGGTTTCTTACTATAATGCCCTAGAGGTATTATGATTACAATAACATCATCTTTTTCAATTTATAATAAGTTGTTTTCTTACTAATCTATGCTAGCTAAATTTTCTTTTAAATTTAGAAAGCTCGCGTAGCAAATCAAGATCTTCAGGTGCAGTTGGACCAGGCCCTGCAGCAAGCCTTGGATCCCGATAGTAAAGGCAACTCTTTGTTTGCAGAGGTACTTATAAGTATTCTGATGATTAAATTGGCATTTCATTTACTATAGGAAAAATTAAACTTGTTATTTTCCAGGTAGAAGATCGAAGGGCTGCAATGGAGCGTCAGCTTATCAGTATGAAAGTCAAATACCAGGCACTAAAGAAGCAAAATGTATTTAATAGAGAGCAGATGCAAAGAATGAAGGTATAGAATTATCACCATCAATGGTTTATTAAACCTGTTTTGTTTCAGCATTACATGTGCAAATAGAGAACCCATCTTCCTGCAAAGAGTATATAGTAATTTTTAGATCTGTGTGATTTTAAAAAATTAATGTTTTTAAGTTGATCAAAAGATTAATTTATATATTTTTAAAAAATTAATCTTGGAATAAAGTTTAGTAATAGAGTATTTATTGATTTTTTTGTTTCCTTAATGTTTACTCACTAGCCTTGCTAGGGAGTTATAAATCTTTCTTTGTGGAGTAGGGGAAAAGAAATCAAAAAGTCTTTCTTGTTCTTAGACTGTTGTCTTTCTGAGCATAGCCCTGGGGTTTTCTACTTCAGCTAAAACCAACTTCCCCACCATTGCTCTGTTCTCAAAAAGGCTTGTTAGAGAGTGAAATTTAAATTATTCAAGGTCCCCTTTCTTTGTTACTCCTTAAGTTAAAGATAGGAGAAGCCCTTTTAATTTCCAGGGTTTTTTCGGTCATTATTCTACTTAAATAAGAAGTAATAGACAAGCCTATGGAAGATACGAAGATTCTACCAATCCTTAGGATCCTGTTCCCTCATCTGTTGTGCATAACTCTCCTAAAGTAGTAGGTGGAATCTGAAAAGGTTTCCCTCCTTTTGTTCAGGATAGTGAGTTTTATCCTAAAAAATGTGACAGGTTAGTAATTACATTGGGAGTTGCATGAATTTGGGATTGAATTATAATTCTGCTAGCTCTGTAACTTTGGACAAGTTTTCAGAGTATCAGTTAACCTCATCTATAAAGTAGAGATGATAGAACCTGCCTTTTAGAATTGTCCAGGAGTTAAATGAAAGTGTAGTAAAATACTTACGTGGTACTTGGCAATTGTGTAATTGTTTTAATAAATAATAGCTGTGGGGTTTTTGTTGTTGTTGTTTTGAGACAGAGTCTCTGTATGTTGACCTCAGTAGAGTGCTGTGATGTCACAGCTCACAGCAACCTCCAACTCTTGGGCTTAAGCAATTCTCTTGCCTCAGCCTCCCAATAGCTGGGACTACAGGCACCTGCCACAATGCCTGGCTATTTTTTGGTTGCAGTTCTCATTGTTGTTTAGCAGGCCAGGCTGGGCTCCAACTCATACACAGCTGGTGCCCTACTCACTGAGCTATGGGCACCAAGCCAATAGCTGTGAATTTTATGTCTAAGAATTTCCAGACTATGCTGGTAAGTTTACTGAGACTCTCCCACCATCTGGAAATGGTTTCTTTGTAAATTTTCTCACATTTACTCTTTATTTTCTTACAGTATTTGTTGCGTTACCACTCTTAGTCTCCAACTGTTATGTCCCAAACTATCTTTAGAGACTAGACACATTCTGAATCTTAGGCTAACTGTGCCTAGTCTCCCATCTAAAACAAGAACAAAAAGGATATCCTTAAAAATGTTAAAAGTAATCAGGAATTCTCTCTTTCTTGTTAACATCCCTATAACCTCCTATCACTGCTTGCTTTACTCAGTACTCTGTAGTTGCCACTTTCCTATGTTGACTACTTAAGTCAACCTAATTTTCTTTTTTTTTTTCTTTCAGTGGTAAGACAATTTATTTACAGAAAAGAATACAGAAAACACTAAAGCTCCTGGTAGAGATAGAGAACTCAAGTGGGGAGAGAGAAGCTCTCTCCGTTTCTCTCCCAGTCTTTCCCCGTCTCCTCCTTTAGGCCTTTAGTGTCAGGGTATATATAGGTGTATGGGTTCCCTGGCCAGGAAACGAATGAACACAGTCCCTTCCGCTGGGGGCAAGGTGAATGAATGTATCAATGAATGGACACAGTCCATTCATGGAATTGAGACCTAGGAAATTCACATGAAAATGACCTAGGCATAGGAAATGGGGGTTCCACATTTAGTCCTAAGTGTAAAGTGAGGGAGAAACCAAGGCACAGGTGTCTCCTCCGGCAGTTGTCCGCCTATTGGAGCCTCCAGTGGGGGTTGGAGGTCCCACTCCTTGCCTGTCATCCAGCCTACTGGTTCTTCAGCTGGCTGCTGCAGCACCGATACCACTAAGGAGGAGGTGGCAGGTCTGCCAGGTCTGCTGATCTGGCTAGGGCCCCAAATGTCCTGCGTCAGTTCTCCCTCTCCAGGTAGAAACTAACCGCTGTTAGGGAAAAAGGGCGAAGATTCGATCTAACTGCTTCCTCCTGAATCGGGCGATGATAGAAGGGGGCAGTTAGGGTTTCTCCGGAGGAAGAGTGATACAGGGGTTCGTGGACTGGAACCATCTTTATTGTGTGTGATTTGATGACATTTCTGGAAAACATAAATCTGATTAGTATAATCAGTAATAGGCAAAGGTAAAACAGGGTCAGGTCAGAAGCACTTATTCAGTGATGCTAAAAGAAAACCATATTAGGGTTTTTCTTCCTGTTTCCTAAATAATAACTTAAAACTTCCTTTTGGCTCACAAGTGTAGGTGGTCTGTGGTTGGCTGTCTTCATTGTCTGCCTCCGTAGAAGGTGGAAGGTTCCAGGATTTTACTCGTGAATGATGTATGCAGGAATCGACACCTATAACTTTAACAGCTGTAGAAGTAGACAAGATAACAGGAAGGGGGACGTCCCAAGTTGGGGTTAGGGAAGGTGAATTAGAGGGGAGAGTTTTTAGATCTCCAGGAGGTAAAAGTTCCTGTTTTAGTTAGTATGTCCCTCCCCAAAAGGGGAGCAGGAGTTTCAGGCATGATTAGGGAAGCATGAGAGAACAGCAAGTCATTCCAATTGCAGCTTAAAGGCTGGGAGAAAAATTTGGTAACTGGCTTTCCAGACACCCCCTGTATAGTTATGGATTTGGGAGATAAAAGACCAGGGTTAGAGAGTACAGAAAAGATTACTCCAGTGTCCAAAAGAAATTTTATCTCCTGGTGCTCCACTATAAGGCAAACCTGGGGCTCTTGAGAGGTGATGACACAAGCTGAAGCCATGAGAATTTAGCCCAGGCACCCTCAGTCCACTTTGGGCTCCGATGGGGTCACTGTCCCAAGAGACCTTTGCCTCTGGGGACAGGCCACCCTCCAGTGGTCACTCTTGCATTCTAGACAGGGGCCAGGTGGCTTGCCCAGCCAGTGGTGCTTCTGGGGACAGTCTTTTCTGAAGTGGCCAGTTGGACCACATTGGAAGCACTTGTTTTTAGCTCCTCTGGTTTCCCTCTGCCCCTGAAAGTTGCTTGTTTGTTGGAGTGCCATTACTAAAGCTGTCATTCTTTTCTCTTGCTTTCTCTCTTTTTCCTCCTTTCTCTCCAGGTCTTGGTTATAAAACACCATAGTGGCCATTTTAAGAAGATTCTCCAGGTTATGTTTTGGGCCTAGAGCCAATTTCTGGAGTTTTCTTTGAATGTCTGGAACCGCTTGAGTGATAAATTTGTCTTTTAAAATAATGTGATCCTCTGTGGAGTCAGGTGTCAATTGGGTGTGTTTTCTCATTGCCTCCTTAAGCCTCTTTTTTTTTTTTTTTTAAATTAAATCATAGCTGTGTACCCTAGCGCAATCAAGGGGCACAATGTGCTGGTTTCATATTCAATCTGAAATGTTTTCATCAAACTGCTCAACATACCCCTCATGGCATTTTCTTAGTTATTGTATGAAGACATTTGTATTCCGCATTTAGTAAGTTCCACCTGTACCCCTCTAAGGTGCACCATAGGTGTGGCCCCACCAATCACCCTCCCTCTACCCCAACCTCCCCCCCCTTCCCATATTCTTGTGCTATAGTTGGGTTATAGCCTTTATATGGAACCTTTAAATTAGCTTCTTAGTAGGGCTGAGTACATTGGATATTTTTCTTCCATTCTTGAGATGCTTTGCTATGTTCCAGCTCCATCCATGTAAACACTAAAGAGGTAAAGTCTCCATCTTTCTTTAAGGCTGCATAATATTCCATGGTGTACATGTACCAAAGTTTATTAATCCATGCATGGGTCGATGGGCACTTGGGCTTCTTCATTGACTTAGCAATTATGAATTCGGCTGCTATGAACATTCTGGTACAGATGTCTTTGTTGTAGTGTAATTTTTGGTCTTCTGGGTATATACCTAGTAAAGGAATTATAGGGTCGAATGGAAAGTCTATTTTTAGATCTCTAAGTACTCTCCAAACATACTTCCAAAAGGAACGTAGTAGTGTGCTTTCCCACCAGCAGTGTAGAAGTGTTCCCTTTTCTCCACATCCATGCCAACATCTCTGGTTTTGGGATTTTGTCATGTGGGCTAATATTACTGCAGTTAGGTGATATCTCAGAGTAGTTTTGATTTGCATTTCTCTGATGATTAAGGATGGTGAGCATTTTTTCATGTATCTGTAGGCCGTGCGCCTGTCTTCTTTGGAGAGGTTTCTCTTCAAGTCCTTTGCCCACCCTGACATGGGATCACTTGTTCTTTTCTTGCTAATACGTTAGAGTTCTCTGTGTATTCTGGTTATCAAACCTTTGTTGGAGAGATAAAAATATTTGTATAACTTGCAAATATTTTCTCCCATTCTGAGGGCTGTCTGCTTGCTATACTTACTATGTTCTTAACTGTACAGAATCTTTTAGTTTGATCAGGTCCCAGTAGTGTATTTTTGATACTGCTTCAATTGCCTGGGGAGTCCTCCTCATAAAATATTCACCCAAGCCAGTTCCTTCAAGAGTTTCCCCCGCACTTTCTTCTAATATTTTAATAGTTTCATGTCTTAAGTTTAAATCTTTAATCCAGTGAGAGTCTACCTTAGTTAATGGTGAGA